>JBBPRU010000006.1:0-40525 GCA_038093245.1 Boletus holoroseus
GGCAATGCTAGCACGATCGCCGAGCGCTTCACCGGCGATGGCAACGCTCGGTGCGATGCTGGCATCACGTCTTCCTTGTTCAACCTCTTCTTCCTCGCGTGTGCTTTCCTCGACGCGTGGTTTCTTCCTCCCGCCTTTGTCGGGGGATGCTCCTCGCTTCTTGGAGGGTAATCCGCCCTGCACGGGACGCATAAACAGTTCCGACAACTCGGGCGCCAGTCCAGGAGGGCCAGCACAAAAGAATGTTCCTTCTGGCGTGACTTTTGTCGGCAAGAAGTGAGCGAGGGGGTCATCTCGTATCTCCAAAAGGCGCATGACAATGGTAGACCGTGGAAGGTATTGTTGCTCGGCGAGAATATCGCTGATGTCCCGGACCACTGGAGCGCCCAGACCACGACCCGCTCTAGCTCCAGGGCCATCCGTCAGTTCGATCACGGAGTCGATGATTTGCTTCTTTTCCTTGGGCTTCCGCTTAGCTTTGGTTGTGTCCGGTTCCGGTTCCGGTTCCTCGGGTAGCTCTGGTTGAGCCACACGAGGGGTAATGTTGACGTCAATTGGTGGAGGGGTTTGAGGAGGTTCCGTGAGCGGAGATGCTGGTATGAAATTAGTATCCCATTCAACAGAGATCAACAAACAAGCCTACACATCCGCGAAGGAGAGCGAGTTTGACCAGGGGTTTTTTCCCGCTCCGAGGGTAGGCCGTCTCCAAAGTCAAGTCCAAGATCCAAGTCTGCGCCTGCAACGTCCGGGCCGAATGGCATGTCGATGTCCATATCTGCACCAAACGGGTGCTCAGATGCCTCCCTGCTTCTGTAGGAAAAGACGTCAATATCCTTGTCTGCTGCACGTCCACGCCCTATCATGGCCGAGTCCAGAGACTCGCGTGCACTTCGCGGTATTGGCGCCTCCCTTCCCACTTCGACGCTGCCGTCGGCAACGCTGGTTCCATCCCTGACGCTGGCTGGGCCGTCGCCGAAATCAAGACCCAGGTCAAGGTCGCCGAAATCCTGCGAGCCGATACCGTCAGAGGGACCGAGATCAAAACCATACCCTGGATCGTCCAGGTCGAGTTGGAAATCCTCGGCGGTCTGGAGCGTGATGTCGGCCTGGCGAGCGACATGATGTCCTTGAGGCTCAGCAATACGATCTTCGAAATCAATGTCCCTGAGTGCATCAGTAGTTGCGTCGTTGGTAGTTGACGTTGCAGACTCACCAATTGATATCCGGAATAAGTACATCCAAGTCGAGGTTTCCACCCTGGAGTGTGATGGCGTTGCGGTTGACAGCTAGTTGGTCCTCAGTCATGTCGACAACACCTGGTCGAAAGGCCTACAACAGGGGTGTTATTTTGACAGAGGCAGAGGAAAGGTAAGGCCAACCATCTTTATTTTCAACAGGGCTTCATTACAATCGTCCAAAAGATATTTCGCTTTTCTGCTATAGATTCGGACGACACCGAGCAAGAGCTGACCGCTTAGGCGGAGAGCCATGAGCTCGACTTCTTGGCCCATGATTGCGCCTGCGAGGGGGTGGATGATTGGCAAAATATCACTCGCGTGGCATTTAGATAGACTCGCCTGCGGCTTGTTGAATATCTGTCTGCAATGTCTGTGTTTTGGAGAGTTTGCGTTCCATATGTGCGGCAAGCCATACTCTGGCCAACGGACCGCGACGGGAGAGGATAGCCTCTGAGTAAAACTGGACAAGTTTCGTTACAAACCGAATCCTGCGGTGTAGGTGGACATACCATGTTATAAAATCAAGAAAATAAGGATAAGATATACAAAAAGAGGGGGCCGACTTGAACTGGTCGCGGTTGTGGTACAAGGTCAACCAGTGGTGGCTGTGCGAATTACCAGGTGGACATGCTCGGGCGTGTCTGGAAACGAGTCAAGCCAGGTCTGCATTGTCGTCCTTGCTCTTCGTTTTCTCTTCTAACCTTGTTCGTAGGTCATCTCCACCGCCAGATATCCACCCCTTCCACACAAAGACCAAAACAAACGCCGTGGGCCTTCCATCCGGACACGACCTTTGCACGAACCTCCACTTTAATCACCCGTTGTCAGAAAGAGGCCCTCAGTCATGCCAGGGCAGAGCGGCGTCTCATCCCAATGTTGCGGCTCGTCCGCGAGATGAAAGCAGAGGGTGTCAAACCCGACCTCATCATATACAATGCGCTACTGGCGTGCATCGCTCAAGAGGGACTGCCCTTGGAGGCCTGGGCCGTCATCGATGACATGACCGCCATGGGCATACCACTGGATCGTCAGTCCTACCATCATCTCTTGCATGTGAGCTCAACCCCCCTCTGACCACGCAGCGCACTGATCCCTTCTAGGCGTCCAGATGGTCTTCAGTGGATACCATGTGGCAAGTCGTGGATGAGATGAAAAAACAAGGTATCGAACCAGACGCTGAAACCTACGCCTTCATCATCGGACGTGCCACGTCCACAGAGAGCCTCGAACTTGCTCTCCAGTATATGCACGAAATGGACACCCTTGGACTTGTCCCTCGGCTCACCACCGCAGAAGCCGTCATAAAGCTCGCCGCAGATATGGATCTGCCAAGACTCGCCATCGGGATTGCCCAGAACTTCGAGTCCCGCTCCCCTCGCAGACTCGGCGGCGAAACATGGATGGCATGTCTTATATCGTCTGCAGACATGCTTTATGTACGTACATGTTCATGGGTCATGTTTTCGTGCCCCCACTAACTGGTAATTTACATTTAGGGAGAAGGCGTCAAGTTTTGCTGGCAAAAAGCCGTGCGTGCATTGAACCTCACTCCTGACGAAGGGGCTTGTCTGTCCGTTCTCCACACATGCGCCCGTCATGGCCTTTCAGATCTGGCTTTGGATGTCATGCGGGTGCTTCAAGGGATGGGCGTGGACCCTTGGTACGAACACCATTTTACTCCCCTGGTCGAAGCTTTTTGCAAAGACGGGAAGCTCAAGGAAGCTTTGCACACCCTGGACGCGATGCGTAAACAGTGCATAAATCCTACTGGCGAAACAGTACGACCCTTCACCGAGTTTTTGCAACAAGACGTAGACCGTGTCGACGGCGTTTGGCAAATCCTTGATCAATGGAAGCGGGAGGGGGGTACGGTGGACCCCCTCATCCTCAATTCGATCATTCAGGCATCCGTCTTCCTGGATGACCTGCAACGTGCTGTGGGTGCATACAAATCCTTCTCCGACTATGACTGCAAGCCCAACGTCGAGACGTTCAACTTCCTTCTCTCCGGCTGCGTCGCTTCAAAACACCGCGAACTTGGCGACAAGCTCCTCTTGAACCTGAAACAAGCCGCCGTCAAGCCCAATACCAAAACATACGAATACATCATACTGCTGTGTCTGACCCAATCGACGTACGACGATGCATTTTTCTACCTCGAAGAGATGAAGAGCCAAAAGTTCGTCCCCTCGGCAAGAGTGTATACTGCGATGATCCAAGTGTGTGTGGCCGCGAGGGATTCGCGGTATGCGATAGCCCTGGCAGAAATGCGTCAGTGCGGTTACGTGCTGTCTCCGAGTCTGCGTCGGTTTCTGTCAGATTATGGCTTACTCCCCGCGCAAGACGCTACGACCGAGGCGCCGGACAAGGGGAGGGAATAGGATACTATAGAGTAGCGCCGGTGTGATAATGAATGATCTGGTTCCCAATCCATGTGGCGAGACACTGTCTGTTCCGTCGGCATAGGCTATCGTTTGCAACAAGTCTCGAGCTCGTCTTCGAGTCGCCTTAAGCATTCGAACAATGAGAATCACTTTTCAGGGGGTTACGACATTGGCTGCACCCCCCTTCGAGCTGGAGGCATACAGATATAGGCACTTCTGGTCCAGTGGGCCATCCGTCGGAGTACTGACACGCGGGAGTCGGTGGTGATACAACTATGGTCAAACATACTCTTGCATTGGGATATATATACGAGCGAAGTGACGGTACCAGCTGAAAGGATCAGCCCATCACCTCCTCCCGGACTTTTCTCTATTCGACACGATAATGCAACCAGCAATCAACTGAAACGTTACCACACGATTACAACCTAGACTTTCACCCTCTCGCAACTTTCATCGCCCCTCACTTTCACTTCCTCTTTACCTCGGTGGACACCGGTTCTTCGTCCTCCCAGGGACTAAAATTGGGCTTCCGAATCAACGGCAACGATTGCAGCCACGCAGGGAGCGCACAATCCTTCTCCCCAATGTTCCTCCCTTGGGCTTCTGCATGGACATGCGCGGGCGACGAAGGAATGCTTGCCACGTCACTGAGGCTTGGGAGGCGTTCGAGACTTGTGTTTGTCGACCCACCGAGTGCCCGTTGCAATGCCTCGCGTTCCGCGCGAGAAGGGGCGAAAGCACGAAGCAGGGAAGGTGTAGAGGATGTGATGCTGGGCGTAAGACCGGTTGGATTCAATGCATCATAAGAGCATGCAGAAGGCGTGGACATGTCGGCGTTGCCAGTCCCGTCTGACGTAAGCCTGGTAAGACGGAACACTTTTGCATCTGGATTGAGACCGCTGCGATGTTTTTCATTCTTAGGAGTGGAGAACCACCCCTTGGAAGTGGTCTCTCTCCCTTTCTTTGCAATTTCCTGGAGGTCGGTCGGTCCCTGTGTTTCGTAAGGGGTGGTGTCGTGGCGCATAGGCAATTGATCATGGCTAGACTGTCCCTGAGTATGATGCAGGTCAGACGAGTCATGCTCAGATTCGACCTCCAAAGAGCGTCCAGTGTATTCAACAGGCGAGGATGTCAAAGCACCGTTCTGGATACCGAACCCTCCCTTCCAGTCTGCCGAGGGAGAATCGAGGACACTGATCAAGCTGCTTGGGATGAATGCTGCTGAAGGAGTTGGGGGATCACAGAAAGGTGGGAATGGAGTGGCTTGTCCGGGTTGGAGGTAATCATTATGGCCGTGACCGGAACGGGGCGGTAGCGATATTGAATCGACGCAGGATGTCTCACCATCAAATAAGACATAACCCTGAGCACGGAGAGCTGGAAAAACGTTCTAATCACTGTTCATGGTGTAGGGGAGATTGATGACGCACCTGAGGAGAGCCCCACAAGCTTCGGAGAGCGCGAAGTGTCCCCCGATTCCGATCCAGTGTCGCCCCGGACGCGTTCCGACATCGTCGACGATGCTAGAACATCATCTACGGGCAGGTCAAACGGGTTATAAGACGAAGACCATGTAGAGTTATCCATTTTCCCACAGTTGAACTGGTGGACAACACTGCCGTTCCCAAAGCCGGTGTAAGATGCGTCGGTTGATTCGAGGTATGCCTTGGTAAGCTGAGCGCGGTGTTGTGCAGCACGGAGTCGAGACTTGCTCTGGTCGATCTTCTCCTCCAGTTCCCGTGCACGGGTGTTCAGCGCAAGAACGACCTCCTCTGCTACTCGCACTTCCTTCCTCTTCCTTTCCAGCTCACAGATCAGTTCCTGTTCCTCTGCTGTGTCGGCATCATTGGGTTCGGCAGCAAGCACTGCATGATCATGTTCCATCTGTTCCTTCGACCTTTGAATTTCTAGTTCCAACTCCTCCACTCTACGCATCGCTGAGTCCTTGGCGTTACGGGCAACTTTCATCTTCTTTTCTGCCTCCCGTTTGCTTGTCTCTGCCAGACGCCTGGTTTCTTCTAAAGTCTTGGTACGAGCCCGACCGTCCAATCGCCTTTGGTCTTCTTCCCGCCTCCTCGAACGGAGATCGCCAAGCTCGGTCTCGAGCAAATCACGGGACTGGTTAGCAGTATTCTGAGCTTCCTGGAGCTGGTTTTGAAGGTCATGGATAGATGCCTGCGCAACTGATATCTGTCTCAAAGCTTCCGCAATAGTTGGAGAATGATCGAATGTCCCAGAGCTAGAGGAAGTACGAGAGATAGTGTGAGTAACCGGAGGTGCATGAACAGCGATACGCTTCTGGTCCGTAATCAAGTGAGAGGACGACTGCGGTGCCACTGGAAGGAAGTCATGGTGACGATGATCGGCATGCAAAGGGAGGGATGCAGACTTTGGTAGTGGTGGCGGCGACGAATTACGATGTAGGATAGAGCCGGACCGCTGAGTGGAACGTTCTCGATTACGAAGTTTGGGTGGCGATCCACGTAATGACGGGCGAGGACACGGTGCAAACTTGGCGAATGGGAGGCCTAGTCAAGCATTAAATGACAAGGGTATCTGAGTCTTTGCGGGGAATTTACCGTTATAATCATGGAATTTGTCCAAGGCCTTGAAGCCAAGAATGCCCGAACTCCAACCTTGAGCGTCTTTGGAACGGATCATGGCATCATAATACCACGACTCGACAAGACCACCACGCCACCAGCGTCCAAAAGCACCGATGAACCAGGAATCCGAAGAAACGAAGCCATCGAGATCCGAGCGATGGGGAGAGTGATTATGTGTGATGGTTGCGCGACGGTCACCGGCGGGGACTGCAGCACCTCGGGTTGTGGCAATTGTGCAGATACCAAAGCTGTGGAGGACATGCTTTGGAGTGCGGAGGGAGACGGAAGCACGGTTAGCAAAATGAAAGGGAAGCGTGGCACGATCTATTGTGGTGTTGCCGTCCGAGCTGTGTGTGCGCGAACGAGAGAGAGTGCAATCGAGTTCGACTCCAGAATCATCTGCAAGATCATCCAGGTGACTCAAGTGTTGGCGGAAAGACTGCTCGGTAAGATACGCCCTGAAAGAGATTTCGGTCGGATTGGTGAGGTACGCTGATGGTGGGGATGATAGCGAGATTTCGAGTGGAGATGTGAGAATTAGAAGAGGAAAGAGTCTGGACGCTCACCAAGGATGAGGACGACGGCGAGGACGACGAGAGCACAGATGAAGGATCGAAAGCCAGGTCTAGTGTGTACGGACTGGTCCCAGATGGGGACGAGAGTCCACGGGGAGAGAAGGCTGAGACCGCCAACGGATAAACTCATGAGCCAGAAGACGAAGGTTGGGCGTGTTCGTGCAAGCCAAGTGGCCCGGTGAGAATGAGGATGGGCGGTGTGATGAGTATGATTAATTGCAGACACCGTTGCGAAGGGACGGTCGCGCCACAGATGAATGAAATCAATGCTCGCCGTTTCCGACGACGTCGACAAAGAAAAGACAGCGATGCAAGTGACGGCCGTGCAATCGCGAACCGGAGTAGGAAAAATTGTACGTAAAATGTAGACAATTTCCCACCGCGGTACTATCGTACGGGCACACCCAACGACTTTGACCAACACCCCTTCTCTTCCCACCCCACCCTCTCCACAATTCCTGCCTCAAGGGTCAAGAACGTCGCTATCACGTTGGGACTACCATCACGAATCTGATTGGTCCAGTCTTGTGCTCACCCATCCCGTAGTGTCGGACCGTCGGTCCCGATAAACTACCCTCTTGGGTGGCGCAAAAAAAAAGTGTCCCAGGGAGGATTCGAACCTCCGGCTTCACGGTTTGGTATTCCACAACGTGATGATTTAACCACTAATCGACAAGGACGCGGGTCGAGCTGGCGCAGTTGTGTATATAGATAATACAGCTCCACTGGCTGAGAATTGGAACCAGAGAAGTACCGGTAGAAGCCTTCCCTTCCCGGTAGAGCTGGATAGAACGCGAGGATCAGCAAGAGGGGCAGATTCAGAGCTTGTGCACAGATTCACCAAAAGGTGATCTATCCGCTACAACGTTGCGACATAGTAACCTTTTGATGCCGCGTTAAACGCGAGAATTGAAGGACATCCTATCTTGCGACATTCTACTGAGGGCTTTTGCGAGTCTGAGGTTGCTTGGTCACTGCTCACCGTATTTATGTTACCAGAACAGTCGGTGTCTGCAGAAGCGACCGGCTGCGATGCTCAAGATATGATGGAGAGAATTGTGCCAATGGCGAGCGATAAGGATACAGGCCGTGGCTGCTTTATGTAAGCTCCGACTAACCTCATCGGGAAGTGGAGTGAGCTCAAACTCTGAGGCTGCTATCAGACTTCAGCCGGGCTATTAATTCGACAGCTTGCGCCTTGCCTTTTTCACCTTTCATCCACCAGTTCCCTGCCATGAGAAAAACATCATATGTGGTCACCTTCGCCGCCGTCTTCGCGGTCCTTGTCATCGTACGTGCCTCCGACTACCCCTTTGCGCAGCCGTCCCTGACCCTTGCCCAAGAACATTTTGTCTGCACGTCTTCCCGACTGGTTCGCCAGAAACCCGTGTTCTCAGCCAGTCACCAAACCTAACACCTTAGTTTGAAGGCTCATCACAACTTATGATTTTAACGTCCCAAACGCAAATTTGACCGTTCGCTACGGTTTGATGCAACGTTGCGAACGCTCCTTGGTCAGCATCCCTGGCCCAACCAATGGACGTCTCGAATACTCCGAGTTTGAATGTCGCCCTTTCCCTCTCAGGGTTCAAGACGGATGTGAAAACGAAAACCGTCTTGCCTGTGCCGAATGGGTCTCCGCTCAATATTTCACCGAGCTCGGCATCGGTTTCGCCGCCATGGCCTTGGTGGCCCTACTCATCGGCGTAAGCACACACTCCAGGCGTTGTAGGGTTTGGAGAGCCGTCGCAGGTCTAGTCATACTCCACGGTACGCATCTCGTCATCTCGTCGCGGGCTGATACCAACCTGTCGTAGCCGTCTTTCAACTGGTCACATTCGCTCTTGTGACGGAGGTTTACAACAAGAATACGTTTTATGCATTTGACCACGCTAGACCCGGTAACGTATTTTTGTATGGGAAACTCGGTCGGTATTCATCCGTTGCAGGACTGGGATACGTGTTCAACGCCATCTCTTGGGTCGGCGGCTTCCTCGTCGGCGCTGCTGTCATTGTGACCGGCATTGCTGCTGACCGTGGTCACGAATGGGCTGCTGGACACAGAGCTTACCGACGCATCCGGGAATGAATCAGTGTTTTTAACGTCCCAACATTTTTAGTAGATCTTAGGTATTCTCTGCCCCCTATTTTATTCTTGGCTCCATTTTTTGACTGCATTGATCCGTTGTACCTATGTTGAACGTTCGGCGATACCTGATTTAGCCAGAGTCCAATCCATCTTGTCGAGGTTACGATAATCCCCCCAAATACCGAAAGAACATTGTTCATTAACCAATGGCAAATGCAGACTCTAAAGCAAGATGCCGCCAGATTCGTCACAGCCGTTCATCCGGGTAATCTACTTTATCGTATAGCCGTAGTGTTTCGTTCCAATCTCTTTTCCTCCGTCTCCGCACCGAAAAGTATTTGGCACCACTTTCCCACTTACTTTTGACTCGGCCTTTCTCCTGACCCCCGCTTTCCAGGAAGTCTCTCTCCGGGTTTTGCGGGAGACCCAGGGTTCCGATTGCCAGGTTCATGATACGCGAATGTAGATCATGGCGTATTTCGCGTAGTGCCTCCAATGTAATCGGACCCACCCAGAGTAGGCGTAATAAAGCAGTGAATGCCCTGAAAGCGGAAACTGCATCTTCCAGCCATCTCAACGTCATCCACATCAATGCCGGCACCAGAAACACGGTGATCCTCGCGAAGGGGAGTGTGAGCAGGACGGATGAAACCCAGACAAATAATCCCGAGAGCAGGCCGTACACGAGTTTGTACTGGGCAATTTCGTCCCACGTGTCCCAGATGGGCCCGGTCTTCTTGAAATTGCGTACACCGTAAAAGGTCGTGACGAAGACTGGCGCCCAAAATACAAGTCCGGGAAGGGAGATGAATGTCAGACAGAGGAACCACGTAAGACGGATGAGCATCCGGAATATGATCGTACGCCGGCGTAACGGCCGTCGAATACGGTCATCCTTGAGGTTCCAGTATACAAGCTTGTCTTGATACCTCTGTGGGACCTAGTAAACAAGAGGAATCACTTGTCCAGCGAAGCGCTAATTACCTTCAAGTCATCACGTAGTGCATTAATTTCGTCATCTTCCTTTCTATGCTGGTCAGAATCCTCGCCTTTTGCTTCGGATAGCTTGAATGCTTCGACAAAGGTTCGCGTTACGCGCACAAAGTCCCCTAGAGTCATCGATGTGCCTAACGGGGCATAGATGCGAGCAGCAAGCTTAGCAGACCGAATTAGATCCCAAGAAGGTGCATCAATAGTTTGAGAACTAATCAACTGATGCATCCGTGTTGTGACGTCTCGAATGTAGGCGAAGTTCACAGGGGCGAGAAGCTCTGGGTTCTCCTACACGAAGAAAATTTAGGACAAAGGAGTATAAAGGAAACGTCCTTGCACGTACCCTTGGGGTAAACTTCATGGGAGGATTAAAGGTAACCAATACGTCAGAGCGGAAATGCTGTCGATGCCTTTTAAAGTCGAGTGACAGGTATAAGCAGGCTACAGAACTACCCACATGTATGTGATGGAACAGGTGAGAATGGATATGGAGAAATCGAGATTGTCGCGGTTTCGGGTGAGAACATCAGAGACGAGTCTTGCGACTGAAATGGATATTTCAGCGAATGTGGCCGATGGGACCATAGACAGACGAACCACCAGTTTTCAAAGGGGCTATGGTGGGATGATAGCGGCTCACGCCCTCTGGAAACAAACATACAGCATCACCAGCTTCGAGTGCCTAGAGAGTTTGGGTGAGCTGTAATACACACGGGGGCTTATGATGGATGGTTTTTACCTCTATGAGTGTCTCCATCACCTCGGAGTTGTCCACGTCACTATCAGCAAAGTCCTTACGTCTCTTGATGGGGACAGTTCCGGCAGACTCGATAAGCCAGCTAGTGAACGTCCTGCGCCCGAACTGGGTAGACTTGGCGGTCAGGCGCAGCATATTGCGCGTCTAGCAGATCTAGCTCAGCAGATGAACACTGAAGGGATTGTTCATGATTACCCCGGGGGGAATGGTGGTGACTAGGATACTATGGTAAGGAGGATGGGTTGTAAGTAAAAAAACATTGGATGAGGTGAGGGTACACGTACAGAGCATCAGTCAGTGAGTTGCTGTGATTTGCACATACGATGCTGGATTTGGATTAAATTAAGGCCGCTGCTAGGAGTTGGACTCCTCGCACCAAGGTTCTCCGGTCTTGGGTATGTATTCAGCATTCTCCACGACTATCGCTCCATAGAAAATCTTGAGCACAAAGTGAAAGAGAAGGCTAGCGGGCGGTTGAATTGTAATGTAAAGAAAGGAGGAGGAGGTACGGACCGAATAAAAATATACGACCAAGGAGTGGGAGAACCCTGTGGCATGGGAGTACGAGTGAAGCTGTGCAGCGAGTCGGTAAATTTTGACCTGATACGAGATCTACTGGTAGAATGATGGAGACAGCGTTGGCAAAAATTCGACCGCACACGTCCTCTTCTCTTCCCCATCAAAAGACACCCGCGACGCTCCTCCATGCGCTCGAGTCCACACTGGCAGAGACGCACACAGACCGCACACCAACCGCCTACTTCGCCGCACTGATAACCACCCTTGATGGCGCATTGCAAAAGAAAGGCACCGCGCTAGGCGATGGTGATGTTCTACCAGCCGTTCTCTACCTGCTTGCCCTGGTAGCACCCTTTGTCCCCCATCCGGTCATCCAGTCAAATCTGAGTACCCTTCTCTCTCTCACCGCGCCGTTATTTCCCTCCCTGTCAGATCATGCCCCTCCACTAAGATCTCAGCTTACCTTTTACAACTCCATTTTCCGTGCTCTTGACCGATCACAATTGGACACGCCAGCCGTGCGCCAATCCTTTGCAACCGTCCTGCAACTGTCTCTAGATAACCGACCTAAGGTGCGCAAGCGAGCTGTCGACCTAGTCGACGAGGTATTGTCAAATCCACCAAGCCCACTTCTACACCATCCCTACGCCGACCGCGTCGCAGAGTGGATGCAAAATTCTCTTCAACAAGCTAGCTCTAGCGTCTTACCAAAATCAAAATCCGCTACAAAGGAATTCTCGGCTGACAACGCCATCCGTCTCCTTGCATTGCTCCGTCCTATTCTACCTAATCTCCCACTCGATGTGAGCACTATGTTCCAGTACTCGAATTAGCCCCTGATTGGCAAGAAAAGATCATTCCATCCATTATAACCATCCTTCTTACTTTGCCTAGACTTGGCAACCCATATTTATCACAGTCCTCCTACTCAATTCTTTCCGACTTACTCTCGGCCTCAGTCAACTCGGGTACTGAAAGCAGTACAGAGCAGATCCCCGTCGTGCTGAGTGCTGTGCTATCGTCCCCACCCCCAAAGTCAGATATCACCGTTACTCCATCGTGGTTGCGAGTCTTAGGCGACGTCATGGTTGCTTATCGCTCCGCAGATCCAGAGGCGTCGTCACAGGAATTCATCAAAGTTTGGAAAACCGTGTGGTCCTTCTTCGAGACAAGCCATGCGCAAACACGGAAAGCTGTTGCACAGGCACTTGAATCGCTCACCCAATGTATTACATTGCCTATGGCTCGTGCAGCTGTAGTGGACGCACTAGATGGTAAATCACCCATCAGGATTGCTGTTGCGCAAACTACGAAAGCTTTGGATTCCTTGGCCTACGCGTCGGCCATCCCAGAGTTACTGCATGTCATATCCTCGCTCATCTTGGGCCTCAAGATGCGCTTCGAAAACGGCAAATCGACGCTCGCAGCCGAGATATTGCTCTTACCACTGGTACAGAAAATTGCCGACCTTCGGATTCAAAGGAGTTTTGAACACAAGGAGGCTGCAGATAGTGTCATATCGACAGCGATGAGAGTTATGGGACCTGCCATCGTGCTCGAGGCAATGCCGCTGAACCTGGAGCCTCAAGACCGGTTCGTGATTATCCCACTTTTTTTCGCAATTGACTCAACTCTTTTGCAGTCAAGCAGGACATGAACCCCGCGCTTTCTTGTTGCCGATGCTTGCCCAGCCACATCCTTCTCCCTTGGGACATTTCGTCTCTTACTTTGTTCCTCTGAGCGAACGGATGTTTGATCTTCAAAATAAAGCCGAGGCCGAGGGTAGACAGTCTGAGGCAAAAGTCTGGAGTGTGCTCATTTCTCAAGTTTGGGTGGGCTTCGTTGGGTATTGTCATGCACCTCCAGACGTTAAAGATGCAAGTACTCGAATATCACGCCCCTATGCCCTTTTATCTGATACCCTACAGGCACTCTCGCCGGTTTTCTCTCAGCTTTTATCTCAAATATTGTATACACAACCCGAGCTTCGGCTGTCAGTACTCAAGGGCCTCAAGTCATTGGTTGAATCTAGTCTCGTATCACAAGCTGACCCCGGACACTCCACCGAAGCTTCCGGAGGTTCCATCACCCCCGAAGAGGCGGACCAGAACGTCGCTTTCCTGAAAACGCAGGTAGAGAGCTGGTTCGCTGTGTTCTTCAACGTGTTTGGTACTGTCGAGAGGGAGGACAGAGGCTTCGTTGGAGACGTCATCAGTGTCTGGGCAAAGATTGCCGACCCTCAGGAAATCTCGAAAGCATATCGCAAAGTTGTCGAGCTGTTCCGGCAGAACCTTCAAAGGTTCACTACTGCGCCAGGCGTGCAGCAGAACGCGAATGTGACCACCATGACGCAAGACCTACTCATACTGCTCTTGCCTTGCCTAGAAGCGCAAGAAACGATGTCCCTCGTGCAGATCTGTATGACCAACGAAGTGCTGTGTTGCAAGGACAACGGCGTACAAAAGCGTGGCTACAAAATCCTCGCCAAGGTATTAAGCAACGGGAAAGTACAAACTGATACGGTTGCAACCTTACAGCAACTTGACTCTTTCACTACGGGTCTTTCACCTGCCGCGAAAAAGGATCGTTTCGTGTTACTGGTCAATCTTATACCAAACATACTGCCAACGTCGCTACATATTGTCCCATCTCTAATTCCCGAGGCTGTACTGGGCACCAAGGAACCGTCCGAAAAAGCTCGATCTGCTGCCTTCGAGCTCATCGTGTGCATGGGCCAAAAGATGAGTAAGGGCGGTCTAGTTCAGAGACAGATGGTTGATGGTATGGATGAAGACGTAGTTCCTGAAGGTTTGTGCTTCCAGATAAGAATCCGTCAGGCATTTCACCATTTTCATGTACACCACCTAGCGAACGCGAGCATAAACGAGTACATGACCATGGTTGCTGGTGGACTGGCCGGGGCGACACCCCACATGATTAGCGCGACCGTGACCGCAATCTCGCGACTCGTCTTCGAGTTCAAAGGTCTGGACATAGCATGCCTCACATACTCACCCTCTGCTAATGTACTACGTCGTGCAGATACCATCGACTCACAGATGCAGATCGAAATCTTTACGACTCTGCTTGTTTTCTTGTCTTCGTCAAATCGCGAGATTGTCAAGTCTACCCTTGGTTATGTCAAGCTCGCGGTCCATACACTGCCCGCCGATCTTCTCCGGCCACATTTGAGCAATTTGGTCCCTGCGCTCCTGGCGTGGTCACACGACCACAAGAATCATTTCAAGGCAAAAGTGCGCCACATTTTCGAGCGGATGATACGACGCTTTGGATGGAACGATGTATATCAAGCCGCCGGTGAAGAGCAGGCTTCCAAGGTCCTTGTAAACATTAAGAAACGGAAGGAAAGGGCCAAGCGCAGAAAGGCTCGCGAAGAGGAGGAGGAAGAGGAGGAGGTAGTACATTCCTGCATCCTGTTTGCCAGCTACTGATCAGTTCTCAGGTACCCCCTGGGAAGGTGGCGACGGGTGACGCTTTTGAAGATGTTCTCTACGGAAGTGAGAGCGAGCTTGATGAAAGCGATGACGAAGGGCAAGCACAACGTGAGGGTAGCTCCAAACGCAAGGGTAGCGGCCATGGTTTACGCCTTCGCGTGGACGATCACGAACCGATGGATCTTCTGCAGGGTGCTGTCTCGCGAATTACGAGTACGTACTGTGCGAACGTTGTCGGGTCTTGTCGATCATACTTGTCATGCAGACACGAGAACTGACCGCAGGCGAAAACCCGGGCAGGATGCCAACCGTTTCAAAACTGACGAAGAAAGTGGGAAGCTGGTCGTTCCTGCAGAAGATTCGGATTCGGACATCGAGGTCAGCGCTCGCAAGGCTGCCAAAGACGTCGCAGGGAATGCATACAGAGAAAGTGTCACCTCCATGGACGGCTTTGCGCGCGGGCCTAACGGACGCATCAAATTCAATAAGGATACGAAGAAGCGCAGACGAGAGAACGTGGATGACGATGGAGATATCGAAATGGCTGATGCAGAGACACCGGCGAAATCAAAAAAGAACAAACGACGTTCGGAAGTCAAGCTTGGACACGAATTCAAGGCAAAGGTATGTTATCCGTGAAGACGATTTGTATTGATGGTCTCAATGGCAATATTGATGTACAGAAAGCGGGAGGTGATGTCGCAAAGGGGAAACTCGATCCCTACGCTTATTTACCTCTGTCTCAAGCTGCGAAAAGAAAAGGTCGCGACCAGACCGGGATTTCTGGAAAGCGGTGACAGTCGTATATCTAGATAACTCTTTCGTCGTGATGTAACGTGCGGAGACCGTTAACCATAGAGTGCCTGGTCATGTGGCGTGCCAAAAAGACCATGGGCCCATGCTGTGGGTTGCGTCCAGGCAGATATGACTGTTGTACTCCCCAGTGCCTTGGCTGCCACCGTCGCGAGGAGTTGCGCATCCGACCTGTTGTCTCCCTCCATAGCGTACTGCAATAGACAGACAGTTGGTATCTGCCATGTATCGGGAATGGACGATAGCAGCCTGTGAGCGATACCGCCACCGGGAATGAATGGCACATGCCAGGAACTGCCCTCGACACGCAGATCTCGGGGTAACGGGGAAGAATAAAGGGGGACTGGTAAATCTGCGAGGGAAGCGAGCGGACCTCCAGCTAGAGGTGGAGATACTGGAGGTTGAATGAACGTTGTTGGCGTGCTTTCAGAGAACCGCCAGTGAGATGATAGATAGCATGTTATGGAGATCCTCGTGTGCTTACTGCATTTGCGTATCTGTTCTATCAGATGTGTCGACCCCTCCCATGAAGATCACTGCCGACATGCCAGAATTGCAGATGAAGTCGAGGAGAGCATCGGTAAACTGTTGCTTGAACAACTGCCAGAGATGATGCATCGATGACTGGCAAGAAATGGTCGTCGACTGGCACCGACCTACCTTGAGCACAGGAGAACGTTGCTGGATGACCGCGATCTTGCTGTTCAGCTCGCCAAACACTGCTCGAGCACGACTCGTCCAGATGTCTCTAATCGGTTGTATATGCAGGCGGTGACTTACGTTCAATGGGGGTAGTTAAACCGACAGCGCCGTCCTCGCGCGCACCGACCACTGGAACTAAATACTTTGGATCGAATGCGCCTACACGATCTAGCTTGAGTGACGCGATGAGTAGATCAGCCGCTAGTTGTGCTACATTTCCGACAGATACTACAGGCTGTGTGCAACCATAGTGAGATACTCTCGAGGGCGACAGCACACTACTCACCACAAGAAGTACCCTCCCCGAGAGCTTGTACGTAGTACTGAGTGGCCGATAGAAAGACATGTTGATCATCACATTACTCTCACCCGGAGGAGTATTGTATCGCAACACCTGATTATATTTCCTGGGTGGACAAAAAGTCCCGTGGTCTCTGGTAGTATATCGGATAGTACATCCGCCTGTCATTGCATCGGTGAAATCTTTCGGTGACGCGGAAGAGCGGGGTTCGACTCCCCGCCAGAGAGTAATCTTTGCTCTTTCTTTTGATTTTTGTGACTGGCGAGCACCCGGCAGTATCTATGAAACAGGCTAGCATGCAGCTTGGTAGCATCCTTATGGCATACAAGTATACCACTCTATGACACTATTTCAACTTCTCCACCATCTCAGGCACGACCTCGAAGAGGTCTGCCACAAGCCCAACATCAGCTACCTGGAATATTGGAGCGTCGGGGTCCTTGACAATGTCAGACAGTGCCATATCAGAAAGCTGCGTTTTACCTTGTTGACGGCAACAATGAGCTTAGAGTCTTTCATGCCAGCGAGGTGTTGGATTGCTCCCGATATTCCAAGTGCCATGTACAACTCAGGCGCAACAACCTTGCCGGTTTGTCCCACTTGCAATGAGTTATCTGCATAGCCCGCGTCAACAGCTGCTCGCGAAGCGCCGACTGCAGCCCCCAGTGCATCGGCAAGAGGATACAGAGTGGCCTGGAATGTCTCGGCGTTTTTTAGTGCCCGTCCACCAGACACCACTCGGCTGGCAACCCCCAAGTCGGGACGATCGGATTTGCTTAGCGAAGTGGAGATGTGGCTTGATGGGGAATCGGAAACTTCTACAGGATCAAGGGCCTCTGTTTGTGCTTCTGCTTCACCTGGTGCAGCAGCGGGGAAGGCGGTCGACCGCACGGTGAAAAACTTGATGGGTATCGAAGACGATGCTCGAACAGTTGAGATGGCATTTCCTGCGTAAATCGGGCGGGAAAATGTCGTACTGTTAGAAGAAATATCATGTGCGACCGACGTGATGTCGGACACGGCCGGAACATCAAGCTTTGCAGCAACTCGAGGGAGGATGGATTTAGCGGACGAAGAGTGTGCTGATACGACGTGAGTAAACGGGGAACCGCCAGAGAGAATCTTTTCCAAGAGTGGGGCGACAATCTCCGGTAACGGCGTGGAGTACTGTGAGGAGACGGAATGGAGTACAGTGTCTAGTCCCTTTATCCTGCAATGATGCGCGAGTTAGTGCATCGTAAAAGTGGCAAGGACAGACATGCTTCTTTGCCTTGTCTAATACGCCCGGGACTTGGTCCGGGGCACCTGCAAGGAGACCGGTCACTTTGCCACCAAGTTGGGAAGCGGCGGTCAATGCGGAAAGGGACGCAGAGTCGAGTTCGCCGTCCCGATGCTCCAAGAACACTAGCGCATGTGGTGATGAAGATGTGGTATAACTTCTGAGGAGCGCCCTGCTCAACGCTGTTGTTCTGATGCGGAGCATGATAGTTGGTGAAGAGTCAATGAAACGGCCCGGTTATCCTTTGGGTTCACCGTAAGCACGTGATTTGGAGCATGCGATCCTTCGTGAGTCCGCATTACCTCTCATCAACACTCCTTGCAGATGTCATTACAAGGCTTGATATCTGGCTCCGAGTGCGCCGTGCCTTCGAATCCGTTGGCACAAGTCCTCAAGCACACTGAAGGTGACAGGAGCTTGCAACAGGTATGTACTCTCCAGGCCCACATACCGATACTTAGAAGACTTGGCCAGGATCGGGTCGGAGGGCCTTCATCGTCTCGGGTACAGTGGTCTCTTCCATCTCTGCGATATTTACTGAAGTGTTCATACAGTTACAACATCTGCCGGGCAGTGCGCCGGCTCAAGCTGCAGGACAAGATGTCGAGATGGCAAGGCAGTTTTTCGGAGGACCGATGGCGTCGCCGGCCCCCTCTCTTGCGCTCACGTCCCCAGGCCTCCACGCCGAGCTCTCCCGCTTTCCCGAGGTCAGTGGAAGGGTCGGTCTCGACCAAGCTTGGGCCAGAGGGTTACCGCAACAGCAACAACCGGCGTTCCGCGAAAGCACAACCCAAGTTCCGTGGGCTTCTGAGTTCAGTGGGGTGCGCAATCGAGCCATTCCGGGACCTTCCGCACAGCAACCGGGGCAACAAATCACGGATGGTACGTACTGGTACTAGATGTTTGCTTTGGTGCAATTTCTAAGGCCGGATCAACAAGCACAACGCCCTTACACGAGTCTCGGTATCCCGTACAACCATTCTGTACCTACGACCATGTATGGTTCCAGTTTAGCTGGCCCTGCTTTGTACCAAAGCTTCAACCCCAGTCTTCACACCATGTCATCGGACAAAGGAAAGGCCAAGGCCCAGGACGCGGACTTTGAGGCTGCATTTGCACATGCCGTTGCCTCCCTTAGAATCACTGACACGAATAGTTCCGCAAGGATCGTGGAATTAGAGACCAGTTCCACTGCCGTTGAACCAGTATCTGCAGATGCCAAAGCTAGCACAGAATTCTCCGAGTTAGTTTTTATCTTCATTCGAATTTCTTGTATGTGTCCCGTTGTGAGCTCACACTTTATCAGGGTCTGGCAGCATTTACAAGAATCCGATGCACCACCAAAGGGTGAAAATCTAGCGAAGTGGGAATCGGAATTCAATCAGCTCATGACAGCCCAGCGCGAAGAACTGGAAGCATATGGTGGGGCGATGCAGGATGCTTGGGAGAGTGGAATAGGTGAATTCACCGACAACGTAAATCCCAAGTTCGATGAGCTCGGATACCCGATTCTAGCCGATTATATCTTTGGTGAGGCTCACTTTGCGTTTCTTCGCGCGTATAGGTCATTGAGGATTGAATCAGAGCAAAACAATCCGTTCCTGCAACCCTCCACATCCATCCGATCTCCGTTGAGCGAGGCGAAGGCACTCTTGGAACGCAATGGTTCATTATCGGAGGCTGCGCTGTTATTAGAAGCTGCCATACAGACAGGTGAACTTGGTGATCGTGGATATGAGGCCTGGATACTTTTAGGAGAAACAAGAAGTATGGATGAGCGCGAGGAACAGGGCATGCGCGCTCTTATGGAAGGAGTTCGGAGGGCAGAAGCCGCTGGTGCAGACGGAGCGGGGATGTTGGTACGAATATCCCATTCTCGAAGTACTGACGAGGTTTATTGATCTTCCCCAGTCGCTTGCGATATCATTCACTAATGAGTCGTATGACCGGGCATCATACCATATGCTCTGGCGCTGGTTGCGTGCACGGTTCCCGACGTTCCCGATAGGTGACGACGTCGAGAAAGCCGTCCAGTCTCATTCGACATGGGACCTCCATGATCGCCTCACTGATGTCTTTCTGTCCCTCGCAAGACAGCAGTATGATCAAGGAGCAGTTGATCCTGACGTCCAGGTGGGACTTGGTGTCCTGTTTTATAACAAAGGGGAATACGATCGTGCGAAGGATTGCTTTGAGAGTGCGTTGTCTCAACGTCCTCAGGTGGGTTTCGTGCATTTTTTGGGATGTCATCAACATTGACCCATCCGCAGGACTATCTCTTGTGGAATCGGCTTGGTTCATCTTTGTCCAATGGAAGTAAGCCAGAGGAAGCTCTGGGTGCATACAGAGAAGCGCTGAGTCTCCGTCCGACGTACACGCGCGCAATCTACAACGTCGGAGTTGCCTGTGGGTGGGACGGCCTTGATTTCTTGGAAAATATTGATGGTTGTGCAGGTCTGAACATTGGTGCCCACAAAGAAGCTGCAGAGCATTTTCTTAGTGCCCTTGAGTTGCAGGAGTCGACAGGGGATAGACAAACGAGTGATCAACTTTGGTTTACTTTGAGACGTGCCTTTTTACAGATGGTGAGCTGACTCGTTATCGCTATCCTTTTCCCTCGTCACATCCATTCCAAAGGACCGTAACGATCTAGCAGAGTTGGCTAGACCCGGCGAGAGTCACTCTACATTGGACAATTTCCGGCAACACGGGTTTGATTTCTAGATAGGCAGCTTAGTTGACAGCTTGTCGAAATAACTTGGATCCGTGTATATATAGATGTATAAGCTGGCATGGGTCCGTGGTAGATTTTATCGGAGTGCACAGTGTATCTCCGAATGATAGTGGGTATGATCACCTTCCGACTCAGCTCGCCTTCCCAAGACACGGAGCGAGTGTGAGGCTCGTCGCCAAGTTAACCGGCTTGGTGCCACGACTCGACTCAGTTGCTAACCTTGCCATCAACCAATCTCCATCACGCACATGTCACCAAGAAGAGGCATTGTTTCGCGTATTTTTCGCTCAGTCGCCGATCAATCACCCTTCCCGTGATCTTTGCCACGACAGCAGTAGAGTCTCCAACTTGAATAAGCAGACCAAAGAGTCTGCCAACTTTTTGTTAAGTCGGTCATGAAGCCCCCGCTTCTGTTCCTCGATACCCTCCAAATTGGACCGGGGGGATCTGGTCAAGGGATTTATGTGATGGACTGATGGTGTCACATTCCATGCTTGCACGGGAAGCCGTCGTGGGTGTGATGGGTAGAAAATACGATTGGATCCAACATAATCCGGAACCGTCCTGATCATGGGGTACTCTAGCGAAGCGACACCCGGACCGATCTGAGCATTATAAGTAGACCACCACACCCTTCACCCTTTTGAGTGTCCGTACAACAACCATGTCCGGCGTTGAGATGTACGTTCCCAATCTTTCACTCCGGATCGATCAATCACTGAACCCGTCTGCCACTAGTCATGCTGTTTCCAAACCCTCGGGGAATCCCAACAATGTCAAGCTCAACAAATTCTCTTGTCAGTTGACGCAGGACAAGGCGAGTTCACTATGTATCCAACGTGACATGAAAGGGGTCACTAACTAGTGCATGCAAGGCCCGAGGTGGAGCTCAAGCCATGCGTTCGCAGTGTATATCCCTTCCGAGTGATATGTTCTAATATGTTACCCGCAGTCTACGCCACCGGCTTGACCGAAGAGGACATGGATAAGCCTCAGGTACGAGTGTGTTTCCGAGGACTAGTCCATCACCGACTTTCCCTGGTAGATCGGTATCTCTCCGATCTGGTGGGAAGGTGAGTGTGAAATGTTGTGTCGGAAAGCGATGATCTGATTACCATCAAGGGAATCCGTGCAATATGCACCTTGTGAGCTCCAACAACTGTTCATTGTCCCCGAGTTGAGGCTGATTTTTCTACAAAAAGCTCGACCTCGCGAAAAAGGTCAAGGAAGGTTGCAAGGAGGAAGGCCTTGTTGGCTTGCTCTTCAATACCATCGGTGTTAGGTCTGTAGTAGTCACAGTGCAGTCTCATCGATGATGACATTAATCTCCTTATGATTTCTAGCGATGCAATCACTATGGGTACTGACGGTAAGCTTCATGCCTTCCCGTCGAGTGTATTTCCTCATTCCCGTCCTTACAGGAATGCGTTACTCGTGCGTATTTGCTGGATGGTTAGGGCCAAGTGAGGAGTCTTGGTTGATTTGTGTCTTCATAGACTGCCTAGTCGCGACCTGATTGCGGACTCTGTCGAGGCCGTGAGTCTCGTTCCGAAAACCCTGTTTAATGTGGCTAACAACGAACCCAGGTCACTTTGGTAAGTTGAGCAATGTTTGCCATGGTGATGCCATCTCGTGAACGCGAACTTGTCGCCTTGTTAGGCACAACATTACGACGGAAACATCTCCGTCCCTGGATGCGACAAGAACATGCCTGGTGTTTTAATCGCTGCCGCGCGTCACAATCGCCCCACCATAATTGTTTATGGTGGAACCATCCAAGTTGGCACTCGCCATGTCGATTGTCCCTCGATGGGATTCAAGAAGGGTGGCACTGTTAACATCTCAGACGCCTTTGAGTCATACGGTACCAAGATTTTCATTTTGTTCTTCTTTCGTGATACCTACGGTTATCAGGTGCATATGCGGTTGGTCTCATCAACGACGAGGAACGATTTGACGTGGTCAGGCATTCCTGCCCCGGCCCGGGTGCTTGTGGTGGGATGTACACGTGAGTGAATTCATCTCGAAGTTTTCGTTGCACGTAAGTCCCGTTATGATGACGTAGAGCAAACACCATGAGTTCTGCCCTCGAGGTCTTAGGCATGTCCTTGCCGTATTCCTCTAGCACACCAGCGACTTATCCGGGTGAGTGATGATTCCCGAATCGAAGGTGGTGATTCATCTGTTGTTCACAGAAAAAATCCAGGAGTGTTTCAGGGCTGCGAAGTATATGAGACGTCTGCTCGAGCTGGATTTGAAGCCCAGGGACATCCTTACTCGCCAGTCGTTCCTGAATGCAATCACTATCGTCAACATTCTTGGTGGATCAACCAATGCAGTACGCCCCCCAAATCTCTCTATTTCATGTATCTGATAACGGGAAGGTACTCCACCTGCTCGCCGCCGCACGAGCTGCTGATATACCTCTCACCATCGATGACTTCCAGCAAGTTTCTGACAAAACGCCTTACGTTGCTGACCTCAAGTATGCATACAGTTGGGTCTGTAACGTTCCTCCGACTGACCATGACTTAAGGCCTTCTGGAAAGTACTACATGGAAGACGTGCACAAGATTGGAGGAATCCCGGCCTTGGTCAAATATCTTCTTAAGCACACTAATCTGATCGATGGTAGCCAAATGACTGTCACGGGAAAGACGCTCGCAGAGAATCTCGAGGACGTACCAGAACTTGACTTTAAGACCCAGGACATCATCAAGAGAGTGGAGAACCCGATCAAGCCGACGGGCCATTTGACGATTCTGCGCGGAAGCTTGGCGCCTGGAACCGCTGTCGCTAAACTGACTGGTAAAGAAGGTTTGAGATTTGAGGTCCGTCTTTGTGTTCTGTATGACCTCACAGCCCAATTTCTGAGTCAGAGATGACAGGGTGTTGCGAAATGCTTTGACAGGTAAACTACACCCCGGAGCTCCGCAATAAAAGTTAAATTCGTCATCAGTGTGCACGACTTCTACCCCGCTCTTGAAAATGGAGATATCAAACCAGGCACTGTCCTTATCTTCAGATACCAGGGCCCCAAAGGTGCACCTGGGATGCCTGAGGTCCGCTATTCGGTCTGCCCACCTTTCATATCTCTAAAATTTCTTCTATAGATGTTAGGTGAATTTGGGAGGGTGACCCACTCCAATTGTTCACTCACCAGATTTGATCGCAGGGCCCACTGCCGCTTTAATGGGAGCTGGTCTTGGTAACTCGACCGCTCTCATTACTGATGGACGTTTCTCAGGGGCATCCAGAGGATTTATCATTGGTGTGTCGCATTCGAGCTTGGGGCCGTGCATGAGGTATTTACAACCGCTCTTACTAGGTCACGTTGTCCCTGAAGCCATCTTGGGTGGCCCTATCGCTCTCGTCAAAGATGGTGACCGCATCATCATAGATGCAGCATCGCGAACCATCAATTGGCTAGTAGAAGAGGACGAGAAGGCGGCGCGCAGGAAAGAATGGGAGGTTTCGGGTAAGAGTGCCCTGAAAGAGAGGAGAGGTATTCTGTACCGATATGCAAGGGACGTCGCGGTGAGTGGTGTTGATGCGTCTTGTTTGCGCGTCGCTGATTTAGTCACAACAGCCGGCAAGCGAAGGCGCATACTGCGACTAATTCCCCGATGCCTGCTTTTCCCGACGTTGCTTGTGCGTTGTACAACTTTGTAGGTAAAAATCATTTGTGTGTAGTAACAGTCCGTCCAAGCGCAATTGTGAATTTGTGACATTACCGCTCATAATCGTCCAAATCTGAGTGACTTCAACCACGAAATGTCGCACTCTATTACCACAACTGCGTCGTATGTTCTCAACAAGTACTCTCGTTCCTACCCATCTACGTCGTCTCTTGGCACTCAGGCTCCAGTCGAATCTGAATGGCAGCATTTTACGAACCCAGTCATGAGGATCGTCCTGGAGGCCAAAAAGTCACCGTCCGGACAGCTGGTCTCTATGCGCCTGAGGATATTGTGGAGCTTGCATACAGAGTCTAACGACTTGCATATTGATCAGAGGGAAGTTATTTTCGTGAGCAACAGTTCAAATTGTTCGTGGGTAGGCATCGCAGATGCGTCTGATGCTGTTCGTCTTAGGAAGACCTGGAGCTACTGTCCTTTTCGTCTTTGCCGACATTCCAAGCGTCCGTCGTCCAATCAGACCAGAGCCTCCCTCTGAAGGCAGTGTACCGTGATGCAGTGGTCGGCATCCGCTATCTGCATCCAAGAATAGTTCCTCCCGGTTCCCAGCCAGCAAGTTACCATTGTCGGTCACGACGAGTGTTACCTGACTCTAATCTCCCACTGGCAGACATACCGTCGCTTCCAGATCACGTTCAAGGATGCACTCGACGCATCACAGTGCATCGATGCCATCAAGCCCGTTTGCCCCTGCAAAGCGAATCCCCATCCAGCGACGCATATCAATAGACACTCTACGATGCTCTCGGCTTCATTGACGCGGGCTGCGTCGACCATATCGCGTCCTGCACCTGCACAGTCCGCTAGATTGACTGAGCGTCAGAGCACCATACCGGCACCCGTCGATTCTAGGGCGATCCCGTCGACCATGCTGGACCACCCTCCGGAGAGTCAAGCCTTTTCTATCGCACCCTCCTCCGTGGCGACGAGTCTGTCATCGGATGACAGTGCCTTTGTGACATGCTCCGAGACATCCCACAGGGACCACCAAGAAGACGGCCTGCCCAAAGGCCGTGGTCGTGACTCGGCTCAAAATTCCTTGCCAAATTCATCACAGCCTTCATCATCAGATCAAAGCATCGCTATGCCTCCACCCCCTGTTCCGCGACGTGCAACGCACACTGCCGATGCAATGTCGCAGGAGCCATCAAGAACGGTGAACACGGGTGATGAGAGATCACAACTTCTTGCATCTCTGAGCAAGCATCCCTCTCTGTATGAACTGTCTCGAACTGACCTGGAAACCCTTGTTAGTCAGGTCGTTCGAGAGGAAGGATTCCTCCATCTGGTAACATGAAAACGCATCATGGCAGCACCCTGCGACTCACACCATTATTCCCTAGCTTGAGTCCCTCGACTCTTTATGGAGGATCAAGGGATTCCTTGGTCGTTAATCGACATAGCATTATGCGATACACCCTTCATGTCTATGCTTTACACTGTAACCATATCCTCTATTCACAATACTAGCTTGCACGCGAGGCATGAGGCAACCCTACGGTGCTTCGAGTGACGTGCCAGCGACCTGCAATTCGTGCACACTCTCGAGACCCACCCCTCGAAGAATTTTGCCGATCCCCTCCTTTTTCATAGCCTCTAGTTCTGACTCGCTCTTAGCAAGCAGCAAGCCTGCGAAGCCAAGTGAATTAACGCTGATGAATTCCTGCGTCTCCTCGACCTTGTAGGCTTCGTGGCGTCTAGGTATCAGATGCATGTGCTCCAAGGTAAGGATGACGTTGTAAGAAGGAGAACCGGGGGGGTAATCGGGGTCATGTCGGACAGTTGATATGACCAGGTCGAGAAGCGACAAGAAGGGGGGAAAGAGTGCTTGGCTCAGTTCAGCTATGGAAGGGTTGCCCGAGAGAGAGGGGAGGCGGAACACATGATTGGCGTAAGGTAGCGAGGAAATCGCAAAAGGTTTCCCTATATGCGGTTCCTTTAGTTTTTCTGTCGTGATCATACTTGAATTCAGTTACCGGGCACTTCGAGTATTGTTTTCCTAGCCAGCGCTTCAATGGGTGGGCCGTCGTTCTCAACTTCAATGAACTGGATATGCTTGTGTGGTTGGCTCGCACCGCTATTTGACCCACCTGATACATTGCTCGGGCTAGTGTCCTCTAGTTGGATCTTGGGAAGGAACACTTACAATTGTAAAAAGCGATGAAATGTTTATTCGCCTGTCGAGCAGCGAGCAAGAGTAGATACGTCTGGACCAAATCCTGCGGCAAGAGGGGCGACGTCTGCAGCTGAAATTCTTTGATCACAGTTGGGTAGATGATCTCGAACGCTATTCATGGTAGGTACTCGAGCACGTACCCTTGGTTACCAACACAAAATGGTGGGGAGCCACGGAATATTTGTTCACCTAGTCGGATTGGTCACGATTCAAGATGACGACGACGATGATCGACTCCACTCACCAGGACGACGTAGTCGGATACATCATCCCCGTCTCGCAACGACAGTTCCCCTATGTATAGCTGTGGATTATAAGGAGGAACAAAGGGATTCTTTTTGGCCACTGTGCTGGGTTCCGAGGAAAGGGAGAGTTGCCCCGCAGCATCCCGATCCACTGGCTTTTTTTGTAGTGCAGTACATAGTCGCAACTGAAACTAGCTCGGAAAAGGTAGATGAAACTTGGCGTCAACACATTGCAGGAATCCACACCTCCAGACCGATGTCCTGGTGCTGGTAGATTACAGATGGAAAGAGGATTCGTTCGCCGGATTCATTTGCGTTCTTGAATTTGTCGGGTAATGCGGAAATGATATCAGATGGCTGCATGGTTGTAGTCGTAGTAGATCACGCTATAATGCTACGCTTTGTGGCGCGGTCTCAGTACCATTACATAACTAGGTAACACATGATGGCAACTAGACTACAATGAACACAAAAGCCACCGAGTCGGTGTTATGGAACATAGATTACATTATTGTCACATTGCAGAAGAGTTGGCGTGGACCTCAAGCCTGGCTGGCGCGTCCCTTGTCTGCCTCTGGGCCCTCTATGCGCTCGCCAAGGGTGAGAGCTCTGATATAGAAGACGGCAGCTATGAGTGACCAAAGAGAGGGATTTGTGCCCTAGGAGATCGTGTGATCAACAATCGGAATGATTCAGTATCTCGCCACTCGACCTACCTGATAAAATAGGACCGCAAGGAATGATTGCAGAATGAGTAACACCACTCTTAGCGGTATGCTACGATGTATGGGCAATCCCTTGACGGAGTGTAGCGGGTAATCTAGTGCGATCATGATGAAGCCCAGGACCATAGTGAGAGTCTGGACAATGGGAAGCTTCACGATGACGGTAATGAAGACATGGACTTTCGGGGAGGGTCTACAAGGAGGGTGTGTCAACGGAAATGGGTTTGCATGCAGCGGAAGCACGGACTGAATGCCACCTGGGTTGCGGAGAATACCACCGACAAAGTCCCAGAAGAACTTGCGGAAGAACATGCCCCAGAAACTCGCCCAAACTGCATCTGATGTTGTTGTCAGATAAGATGGGGGATATGGCCAAGAACAGCACACGCACAAATACTTGCAGCGACGGAGATGAAGCGACTCAAATCATGCCAGACCAAGTTTGCCATGGGAGCGAGTGGTGTAGACCCTGGGAGAGTACGAATGAAGGTGAGTGATGTAGTTCGGAGGCCAGCCCCGAGTGCTTGGAAAGGAGGGAACGTGCAGACGAGGCACGTAAAGGGGTGAGCACTGCTCTAGAGAGTGAGGAAAGGCGGGAGGAAAGATACCATGTTTTCCAAGAGGGAGATCGAGTTTTATACAATGATCAAGGGAGATTTGGCACCATGCTGGGAAATCTGCGGGCGGTGGAACCGTCTCCAAGGGAAATGCAGAAGCCTATTTTTGCAGCAGTTGCGAGGCCAGAGGAAGCTTGAGCTTGAGCTTGAGGATTCACCTTGACTCCAAGGTGATCACCGTGGTAGTACGAGTCTACGTAGCGAGCAAGACGTAAGATCAGCGTATACGAGAGATGAAACAGGACCCAATTGCCAAGTGGTCCTACTTGAGCTATCTGTGAGGCAGCGTGGCGATGTTCATCGCCAAGATGAACTCATATGGTATCTGTGACTTGCCCAGCCCCTCATTCATCGCCTTGATCCACCTACGCACGCAATGTCCAAGAAAAAACCGAACAAACCTCTCCAACTTCCAACCTCGCACGATCTTGTCCCAGTGGGCCCGAGGCATGTACAGTCAAACCATCACGGCAAACGCGATCAGAACGGCCTCAAGCCGTCTACCTCTCGCGCACTCGTCTTGCGCAACGGCAAGTATGGCGCTCGCGGAACGGGTGAAGTCGTCCTCGCCGGAAGAATAACCGGTAGAGAGAAGCTCGATCTTCTAGCAGGCAAATTCGCCTCGTTACTCTTATCCCACCTGCTGACCGCTTCTCCAGAGGACCTTGTTTCCCAGAAATCACGTACAGCTCTCATGGCTCCTTTCAAGCTGGACAAGTGCATCAAAATTGCCGAGTCGCAGTACAATGGTATGGGTAGCCACACCCGTTCTGTTCTGTTGTTTATCCCTCACTCTCTTTAAGCTTACCTCGACGACATTGCTGGCCTCAAGGACCCTGACTTGTTCTACGATAGGATCGTCGCCGAGTTACTCGCGAGATCCTCCCATGGCGCGCAAGATAGTCGACAGTCTGTTCGAAACGCTTCACACATCGCTTCAGTCGTCTCAACAAGGTATGGGCTTTGTTCCACATCACTTGTACATTACCCACCATCCTTCAGGATACACAATGCCTACATGGTCGCTTCAGCGTGGAAACTTGTCCTCGACACCCTCCGCGACCTCCAGAAGTCCGGTTTGAATGATGGAACTGCCCGTACTCAACTTCAAAGCGATGACAACTTACGGTCACGATACTTAGTCTTGTGTGATTTAATTGGCGTTCTGGTTGACCTAGGCCAGTCATATTTCTCTATTCTTGCCATGACTACACGTATGCCTTCCCAGTCCCTATGTTGATACCTATGCCTTAATCTCCACTCAGCTCATTACTCCCGGTACTTCAAAGAGGTCGAGAACGTACAACCAGGGGAGCCTTCCGTCGCTTTCGACTGGGCCGGCCTCAAGGATGCTTGCAAATCGTTCTTGGACTCCATCATCATCGAGCTATGTTTCCCTAGAGCACCGTATCCGAAACGAATCTTGTATCACATCTTGCATGACGCCGTTGATGAATCTCCGGGAGAAGCCAAGAGGTTCCCGCAGTCGATGTGGGATGCTATCGGCGACCTTTCTGTAAGTCTACTTACGTAGGTATCTCAGGTGGTGCACGCAGAGAGTGAGCCAACCTTTCACGCAGGTTTCGTTGGAACTACAAGAACTCCTGGAGAATCCTCTTTCAGGCCCTCAAGGCGAGAAGCTCAGAACCCTTCCACGTCAGATGCCAGAGCAATACGAAAGGTGGCTCGATGCTCAGATTTACTCAAAACAAGCATCGGAATCATACGCCAACTTCAAGGACCTCATCAACCCTTTGGAAGGAACCAGGGATCCCTCCGTACTCGATAATATGTGGAAGTGTATAAATCTCGTATGTTTTTGAGGTTTGCCCAAACTCCTTATTCTGATCCTCCGTCAGAACTACAAATCAACCTCGGGTTTGTCTATTGATTCGCTTTGGCGGTTGGATGAGGCGCTTCGCCGTGCTCCTCAATGGAGCTCTTTCTACATGCCCAGCCTTCGCACCTACGACTCCGACTCTGACGGCGGGCGACCCTCCATGCCTCTTGTAAAGAGCACTGGACCAAAGAGGACTGGTGGAAAGAGGAAACTAAAGAAGCCGCTCGCAATCACGGACGGGCGCGCGGATGATTTCGGTAACGATTCCATGCCTGACCTGCAGACTGTATCAGAGACCTCTGATGAGGACGACGAGGATATATATGTTTCCGAGGACGATGAAGCAGAGAGCGACTACGATGACGAGAGTGACTATGATTCGGAAGAAGACGAAGTGTATCGGACAATGGAAAGGGAGGCAATGGATACCGCGATGGCGATACCTGAGTTCTTCGATCCTAAATCAACTGTTCCCGATTTCGATGCACTGGCAGAGGAGAGGAAGGGAAATCCCTTTCTGAAACTCCTTGGATCATTAAGAGGCAAGATGATCATACACTACGTTCTGGAGGTACATAAACTGATATATCCATAGGGCGTATGTTTTCCTCTGACCCGAAGCTCAGCTCGACCCTACGTACCGAGCCACGAAAGGGCCCCTTCGGACGGAAGGGACAGACTGCCAAAGCTTCGGCTAAGCAGGCCACCAAAATGTCTGACGTTTCTGGCAGTAAAGTTGCCCCCACGCAGCCTACACCAAGCAGGGAACGCCCACCTGGTAAGTGGAAAACGTTGAAATGGGTCTCGACCTCCTTAACACTTGTCCTTAGCTCCTACCCCTGAGAAACCAAAAGACTATCATGCGACCGTTGAGGACGCGGAGGACGAGGAGGATGTTCCCTCCATAGCCAGTAAAAAGAAGAAGAAGAAACCAAAGAAGAAGAAGAAGAAAGTGACCAACGAGTTGCCTACAGTTCACGAGGACCCTGTGCCTGGTACCTCGACTCCACCGAAGAATCCCCCTTCAAGTACGCTTGCTGAAACTCCTGCTGCCGCACCTTCAGACAAGCTCCCTGCATCTAATGCCTCGTTCAATTCGCTTGCACATATGTCGACATCTTCGCTGCCTATTGAGCCTACTCTCGCGCAGTCCGCCCATTCTTACCTACAGGAGCTAGGAGCACCAAAAGAGAAGGTTAAATCCCGTCCCGACCATGCATCCCTTTTCTCAGAAAAAGCGGGATTCCTCTCGAAGCTCGGCTCAAAGGACAAGACAAAGAACGAGAATGAGAGCGATCCGACTAACAACAAGAAGTTCACGTGGTTTACCAAATTGGGGAAAAAAACGGCCGGATACATGCACCAACTGTTGCGCCCAAGTGCGGACGAGAAGGTTGGGTCGTTGAAGTGGGATAATTTCGTGAAGGTGAGCCTTCCCAACATGTTCACCATGTCCCATGATCAATGTCATTTCAGGTCATGCGAGACATGGGTTTCAAGTATGACCCTAGTACCGCAGGTTCGTCTGTTCGCTTCGACCCGCCAAACCCAAAGGATAGGGTAAGTTTTACCAATTCCCAAGTTATCGGGCTGATAACATGGAGCATCTCGCAGTCTATCACCTTCCATAAGCGTGCGCCCTCTTCTGTATTTCTGGTAATTCCATCAATTCACGGTTATAAAAATTCACAGCACACCCTGATCCGACGCTACATGCAAACCGTCTGAGGGATTATGGAAAGAGGTTAAAGGAATACTATGGTTGGTCAGAGGAAGATTTCCTGAGACGAACCGGCACCATTTGAGCATGCGTGGCCTGTATACAATATGACGATGACGCCCTCGCAGTGGGCAGATGTACGGTATGATAGATCGAAGATATCCAGAATCTTGTTCGTGTCCAGTGACGAAAAAAAAATCCATGAAATCAGCCAGGTAGAGTAAATTCCAGCCTAGTTCTCAAGCTATGCACGCTTGAAGATGCCGCTGAATGGATCAGACAGGAATAAGAGTATATTATACCCAACTTTGCATGTACTCACGTTGGCCAGTATTAATCGCTTCCATTAAGTGTCGCTCCCAGTCTTCTGCAAGAGCTCGAGAAACCGCTGGATCGCATTGTCTTAACGAGGCCCCACCATCGCGGATAGAAAACCACAAGAGTCGGACTAAATCTTCGCAAATGACGATGATCTGTGCTGTGTCGTTGCTACGTCGTGCGTTTACACTCGAAACGAACTCATCGTTGAGTTCATTGAGTGCGCGCAGACGAGCAAGAAAGCTTTCGCGTGTCATGATATCACCGCCGTGCATCTTGCAAATTGATTAGGACAACACTGAGGCGAACCAGAAGCCTGTGCTACCTTGAAGTAAAGGGACTGGCTCTGGGGATTAGGACGACGCTCCAGCTCGATTACCAAACTGGGTTTTGGATTAGAGGCGATGAGTCGAGAAACAAGTCGTCCCCACCTGTGGGTAGCCAGACGATCTTCCGGGCTATTCGCTAGATCCATGGCCCAGATTGCCCAGTCATGCAGCTCAGACCTCCAATTATTAATCCATTTGGAGAGTGCTGTGTGTAATGCATTGGCCTCTGGGTCTTTGGCCAGCCTGTCTCGGTGGGTAGAACTGCACCTCTGTTTGTGGGTCTTCCACGCAGCCACCTGGCATTCTTTGGAGCAGTATCGCACCAAGCTTGGAAAGCAGAAAGTCAGCGGATGTGCGAGGAGTCCCTGGGGAGTTCAGTGACCAACCGGCATCGACTACAAGTCTTGACCTTGTCTCTTCCGACGTACACGTTGCAATAGTTGCATCTACCTTTGGGATCAGTTGCCTGCATCTTGTTCTTGGACCGAACACGGTGCGCGTCAGACGCGTTTCTTGACGCGTCGAGCTGTGTGTGAGGAAATTACACAATCATGGCCGAAAGAAGATATTCATTCTCACGAGTGATGTAGGTCGACAGAGCGCCTCGGCGAGGACGTCAAAGCAACGTTGCGCGCCGTCGAGATCGATGGCGGCGAGGCCTCCCCCAGCACGTCCACACATCGGAATACACCCCTCATTCAATGCAAATTCAAGCATGGACTGGGTTGAGGACGATGTCTGGGACAGCGCATCCGACTCGGAATCTCCACGTCACTCGACGATAGCACACGCTTGGAGATACTCGTCGAATACCCAGCCGAAGCGACAACCCTCGTTTGTGACAGCACCCAAGCCTGTTCCAAAGGCACCTACCAACACCTCTTCGTCTACCCTTGCTCAATCTTACACCCACCTCCACCCCCCAAGCCCAAGTTCGTATCCTCCCAAGCCTGAGTCCGGTCAAGCTGCCTCAGCCAAAGGCGGATGGACCATGGTCAGAAAATCGAGCACCTCACAAATTAGCACGGATAGGACAGCCTCCAACTATGCTCACCTCCACCGAGACGCCGATGTCGATGGCGACATGGTCGTGGGCGACTTTGATCCGGAAATTGTTGAACCTACAACTGCGAACAAAATTAGACAAGAACGAGGCTCAGTTAAACCTGACGCCGAGGAGATCATGAATGGTATAGACGAATCTTTGCCGTTGTCATACTCTTCTAAGTAAACGAATAGATCCATTTCGCAGGCTCCTACATTCACCGACCCCACAAGTATATTCACCTCAACCGTCACCCAGTTCTAGTGACGGGGTGGGTTCTTCCCACCGTGCAGGTGATGCAGGGAAACATTCTCGGGAAACGTCCATTCGTAGTAACCGACGATTAAAATTTATTGACTGCTTGAGCAAGGAGGACCTGAACATCTGTGAGTTGGTACTACCAATACTAAATGGTGATACCATCCGACCATGTTTGTTTAGCTGATCTCCGAAAGCTTGCATGGTCTGGGACACCGAGTGACCTTAGACCAATCGTTTGGCCGATACTTCTCGTACGTGCACCTGCTTCCCGACCGTCTGTCAGTTTACATGTTCCTCAAGGGATATATACCTCTACCTTCAAACCTGCGTGCATCCACGCTCGCTCGAAAACGAGGAGAGTATCTTTCGTTGGTTGAGCTCGCCTTCGCTCGAGACCGCCAAGGCGTTGATCAGCAGATTTGGCACCAGATTGAGATAGACGTTCCACGGACGCGACCTGGCGTACCTCTTTGGATGCAGGCATCCACGCAACGCGTACGCGACTTTCACCTGTTTGTCATACTTCTTCTGACATCCCTGCAAGTAGAGTCTCGAGCGGATACTTTACGTCTGGGCTATACGCCATCCGGCGAGCGGGTATGTTCAGGGGATAAACGATCTCGTAACCCCCTTCTTTCAAGTTTTTCTTTCAGCATATATCGGCAAGTTCGCCATTGTCCGCGATTTTTATCGCTTTTTGATTCTTACCCATTCCAAAAAGATTCGGATCCAGAACAATTTGATACTTCCCTCCTGCCGGAGAATGTCCTAAATGCTGTTGAAGCTGATTCATTCTGGTGCCTCTCCCGACTTCTGGACGGTATACAAGACAACTACATATCTGCCCAACCTGGCATACACCGTAGCGTAAAACGCATGTCGGAGCTTGTGGCGCGTATCGATGGTTCGTCCAGTCTGCCTCGGGCAACATTCTACGTATCAATGAACTTAACAAACGACAGCACCACTTCACACGCAACTTCAGTCTCAAAACGTCGAGTTTATGCAATTCGCATTCCGATGGATGAACTGTCTGCTTATGCGAGAAATTAGTGTGCAAAATACGATACGCATGTGGGATACATACTTGGTTGGTATCCGGATTGATTTCCCCTGTCATGACTCGCCGACTAATGATTTCTACTAGGCGGAGGGGGCTGACGCATTTTCCCAATTCCACCTTTATGTTTGCTCTGCTTTCCTTGTCAAGTGGAGCGCGAAACTTCGACAAATGGATTTCCAGGCAAGTTTTAAAGTGCCTCTCGCGCGCGCGGCTTACAGTTCCATCACTCCTTTGTCGTAGGGTATAATCATGTTTCTACAATCCCCTCCAACCCAAGATTGGGGAGACCATGAAATCGAACTCCTTCTCAGCGAGGCCTTTGTGCTTAACTCAGTGTGGCATAACGCGCAAAGTCATCTCAACGTCAAATAGGCGCTCAGGAGCTTATATGTTGGTGGTCGAGGTTAATGATTTAGACGAATACCAAGACGGGGTGTAGCGATAGGTGTAATGCTATGTGAAATGGCAAAAAAAAAATCCAGATAGAGCGGAACAATCACTCTACTGCCTGGACGGCGGCGACTTCTTGCTCCATGGCTTGTTTCAAATCTCCGGCTTGCTCCTCAGTTTTGACTCGGATTCTGAAAGATGTTGGTGTACTGTTTTCATATCCGATGAACGAGACGAAAGTCTTTGCCAACGAAGGTTTCAAGCTCCCATATATCCGGAAATTCTGCCAAGCAAAAGATAAGAAACAGAAGTAGGGATAGACACCGTATACTGACAATGAGAATTCTACCCGTGTTACTATTCCGCATCAGAATACGTCGAACATTAGTTTCTTTGTGCTTTTTCAATCGGAACATCCCTGTTGGCGAAGGTCTACACCAAGACTGATTTGCGCTAGAGTGGAGAAGACGAACCAACTCCCAGGTCCTTCCATTCACTTTTATCCTCGGATTTGAACAGTCGATAGACCTTGCACCTCACAACATGCGTCGTTTCTTCGTCTTCTTCACCCTCGCCTTCCTCATCGTGGGTATGCGAAGGTAGCAACTTTGCCGCTTCTTCGTCCCCACCTTCCTCGTTACCTTCCGCCTCGGGCTGCGGAGTCGACTCGGATGACTTGTCGGTCGCAGGCGGAGAAAACAAACGTTCGCTGGGCTTCGTCGTTGGCGCCCCAAAGGTAAATCCTGAACTTGACGATCCCGGTGCCGTAGTGTCGCCAGCACTAGGCGCAAAACTGCCGAATCCGAAGCCTACAGGATTTCCAATACTTCCACCTGGTTTTCCAAAAGCGAACGCACTAGTTTTGGGCGGGGAAGCACTGCCAAAGAAACTGACAGGTTTGTCAGAAGAAGACCCAAAGACGCTTGCCGACGTAGAGGAAGATGTCATCGTCGCATTGCCGAAGGGAGTGGTGGTAGCCTTGGAACTATCCTTGCTATCAGAGGGAGTCGGGTTGAACGGCGATGGTTTGCTGTGCTCGGCCGTACTGCTGCTGCCAAAGATCGAGCTGCCAAATACTGACGTTGGTTTGGATGCTGCATCAGAGGTACCAAACGTGCTCGTGGATTTGGTGGCGGCAAAGAAATTTGGCACACTAGTGGAACCAAGGTTATGTGCAGTCGAAGTCGGTTGTAACGGTGGACTAGCGGATGAACTCGCAGTTTCCTGGCTGGAAGATCCAGGAATCGACTTGGATGTGGTATTCTCGATACTTGAGGGAGCAGCAAATGAAAAGCCAGAGGTGGGCGGCAGGCTCGATGTTGAAGCGAATGTGCTTGAAGCACCAAATGCGAAAGCAGATTTTGGAGGTTCAAGGGAAGTGGTAGATGTAGATGTAGATGGTTCACTCGCCTTGGACGTAATGGCGAAGGGCGATGGCATAGGCGTAGAACTTGGGGGTGGTAAAAATGGCGGGAACGTGAAACCACCTGTCTTTGTACCATTTTCGCAGGTCGAAGGAGGTTTGGAAGCTTCAGCAGACCCTACAAACGGTTTTGGCATGGAGAACGAGGCGGTTTTCTCTGGTTGTGCCTTGGTAGCAAAAAGGGAGCTAGAGTTAGTCGTGACGGGACCACAGATTGTAGCTGGCTGTGAAGAGCCATCAAATTCGGACTGAATTGTAGTCCGCAAGTTCTTGTAAGATTCTACTAAGGCGGCGACGTCAACGAAAGGATCATTCTTGACTGCAATCGATATCGCGGAAATGAAGGAAGTATTAAGACCCCGGAGAGACTTGAAATACTTCAACGCAATGGCGTTTGTCTCCTCTGGAGAGGGAGACGTTGAATGTTTTGGAGGGGGTGCATCGGAGTCCGAGGCAGGCGGTTTAGGCGCTCCCAAAGACGATGACACGAGGGTTGGGTTGAGTGCAGAGGTTGATTGTGTGGACTTGAATGTGTCATCGAGTGCTGAGGATGCGGAGGCAGATATAGGTGGTGGCTGGGCAGTGAAAGTGAATGGATTGGACGCAGAGGTTCCTGCTCCAAAACCGACGAACCCCGCAAACTTGGGTGGATGAGCGGCCTCCTTTGTGGAATGTGAGGGATGGTGATTACAGAATACGCGTCTCACTCACGACTCTGTCTACATCGGGAGTGAGGGCTGGTGGCAATCCATTGAGAGATGGTGGCTTCGAAGCAGCCAATGCACGCTTGGGCAGAGCGCGTATTCTGAAATACGGTTAGATGTGTGGTATGCACAGTGAAGGGAGTCGGAGTGGCATACTCTCTCTTGGCTAGGGCAGACTCGTCCGCTCTCTGAGAGACTTGAGGGTCTTGTATTTCCTTGTATACGTGAGCCGAAGAAAACCGTGAGGACGAGAAATAAATACCTCGATGTCGTCGTCGTCGTCGGGACCGTCCTTGGTGATCTGTCTCTCTGCGCCGCGCTTCATGGTGAGGACGATCCCTGTGTTGTCTGTCAACATTCAGAGAAACTTGGTCAAGGAATGGGAAAATATCATGTAAGCAACGTCCTTGGGGTCCATTCCGTACGGGTGACTGGGGTCCTTGATTTTGTGCTGCATAGGCCTCTAGCTGTCTGTCGCCGACGTCGAGTGTCACTGTTGTTGGCCATCAGCCCGTCACTGAGTTCGTCGTTCGTGCTCGCCCTTGTCAACGATGTCAACGATGACCGCAGCAACGATGGACTCTCGTTCATCATCCCCAGAAACGCCAGAAACCTCTGATGTCCCCCACAGTGTAACCATCCACAATGAACTCCCCTCTTGGTATCGTCCATTACCCATTGTCAAGGATACCTCCATCGGGGTCTGGAATGGTGACTCCTACCAACAGCCGGACGACGAGCGCATGCTGCAACTCGACGACATCATACAGGAACACGCCTATGACGAGTATGCATATCCATGTGCTCTTCGTCCTCTAACTCATCTCACCTGTTTCCATGCAGTTCTGCGTGCTCGGGCGTGGAAAATTCGAACACTCATTCACCCTCAGAAGCCACCCAGCCGGAGCTAGTCTCACCGGAACCTCTTCGGACATCACTCCGACGGTCTATTCCCGAGTCTGGTCTCTCTATACCTCCTCTCTCACAAATGCACTCCACCCCAATCGTGCCTCCTCCTGCTATGCGGGCATGTAAGCGGGATCCGGCGTCTATTCCCCGCAGGATTGTTTATCCCCCGAGAGAATCGTGTTATAAGTATGTCGTTACCTATATCTCACTTCACCGTCTTATCACCTCCTTGTCATCAGTCTTGCCATCTTAACACCCAACATTCCTGAGAGCGGTACGAAGTCGCGTGTCGAGACGCAGGTGCGCGTTACTGTCGACCTCGCACATGCAAGCACCTCTGCCGGGGAGCAAAGTCAGTACGATAGAGTCGGCTCTTGGAAATGGCTCAAACTTCCCCCCGGAACGTCTACTAAGAAGCGCACGCGAAGAGAAGGAAAAATAGGTGAATGTCCTGTATCTGTAATTCTTGCTTTAGCTCTAACATGCAGTAAGATCCCGCACCACTGGACATCCTTCATCTAATTGCGACCGTAACATGTGCTTCAGCCCCACACAACCATGTCATCAGCTGCGGAAGTTGCAGGAACAGAGAGGTATGGCTTCAGGTTCCCACTTATGCACTCCGGGTTACATCTCTGTTTCAAGGCGAAGCGTGTAGCTCGCAAACTCGCAGCTCGTGTACGGCCAGCTCGTTCGGATTCGGACACTCCCGAAGACGGCTGCGAGCGCCCAAGAAACGTCAAGGAAGACACGACGAGCATTATCCAGTTTAATTGCCCAGACGTGCTCGATTTTTCTGCCGGGTCTGCTGTGCTTCCTGTTCGAATCACTTGTTATTGCAGGCATCACCGAGAGAAGGTCGGGTTTAATATTCATTTCACAATGCTGGATCACAACGGCCGCCTGGTTGGCACGGGAATGACACCCCCAATTATGATTACTGATGATCACAAATCAACCGTCAAGTCGGGAGCCGTCCCATCCACACCTGTCATGGAGACGCAAGTTGACTGGTCCAACTTGCCCCCCGTTGCGCCACCTACGGACAACACTTCTCTCTCGAAGCATCCATCTCGAAATGGCAAAGGTCAATCAAGGACACGTTCTAAACCTTATGATATGGTCGGTCGCAACAACCAATCCAAGTTCTCCAGAGAGGCTAGCGTTACTAGTCCGAGTTCTTCTGTCAACTCTCCTTCCATGCACCCATCTACAGGGCCCACCACCCGTTCGCCAACCCCATTGCAGCTGCCGCGATCCTCAAGTCCTGTACCAGCTCCCCAGCCTTCAGTAACATTCACAACAGACGGAGAATCCCCATCCGCATTCAACCAGAGGGAACCCATTTCTACGTCTCTCCTCAATAGTGGTTCTGGTACTTCCAATTTCAGTCCTCTGAACGGCATCTCTACTATCACAACATCCCAATTCCCTTCGCCCTCTGACATGTTTTCCCCTAATACTCCCCCAGTGACACAACCCTCACAACTCCTTGCTACCCTCGTGCCTCCCCAACCCATACCCTTCCTTTTCTTTAACCCAAGTTCCCCGCCACCCGTTGCATCACTTCCCTTGCCTAAGATCCATCGCCTTATCCCTTCGTCTGGCCCAACTCACGGTGGCACAGAAGTGACTGTCCTTGGTGAAAACTTTCATCCAGCAATTCAGTTTAACTGCGTATTTGGTGATGTCATTGCCAGTTCGACCCAGAGGTGGAGTGATAACACTCTGCTCTGCGTTTTACCTCCCCGGTCCGCTCCTGGCGTTGTCGCGGTGTGGTTCGAAGGTCTTGACGAGACCAAGAACTCCACACTTCCATCTCTTTTCACTTACACTGATGAATCGGATCGCGCTTTGTAAGTGAGATAAGACGTCTTCCCGAAACGTTTTATAACTTCAACTCTAGAATGGAGCTTGCTCTCCAGGTGGTTGGTCTCAAGATGACCGGGAAAATCGAGGATGCAAAGAATATTGCTTTGCGCATAGTTGGGTCTACAGGTACCGAGGACTCGCCTTCCGGGTCCAGCTCTGCCGCCGACGATATAATGCAAGTCGCTTCGCCGTCTTTCCATGACATCCGACCTCTATTATTCTTACGCCTCGGAGAGAGGCATAACTATGAGGCTGCTGTCATGAAGTTCCTGTCACTCATTGATGTCTCCGTTGAGAGGCATTCTGGCATACCTCCCACAGTTGCCGTGTCTCACAGTACATCAAGCGGGCAGACCTTACTCCACCTGGCAGTATTCTTGAAATTCACCTCTCTGACCGAGTTCCTCATCGCGCACGGTATCGACCTGGATGCTCGTGACTGCAATGGATATACGGCTCTGCATTTTGCAGTTTTGGTCCAGTCAAAGGAGTGTGCTCGACTCCTCGTAGTCGCTGGTGCGGACTCAGAGATTGTCAATACTCTCGGGAAGACACCTCAAGACATTGCGCCATCTGACTTCTTTGAAGGAATCATTAATCATGTAACTCCGGAAGACGACCCGTCCCAAGCCAATTTCGAGGACGAAGATGATGGCGAATCTCATTTGGGGGACGTCGAAAGTGATGAGGATGCAACAACCGTCGTGATCAAGGGAAGACATGTATCTCGTGGCATTCGTCG
>JBBPRU010000007.1:0-33348 GCA_038093245.1 Boletus holoroseus
TCGTGCCCACCGTGGTCCATGCTGAGTGTGCGTTGACGTGGTGGATGAGAACAAAGAGGTACTTGGCGTGGCTATACTCATGTCACGCGGTCGATAACCAATGAATGATAGTAGATAATGCGCATATGGCGTATTTACGACGACGAGCCCATCTCCCCCCGAGACCTGAACATCTCGAGGACCCTCCGGACCTGTTCCCCCGTGGACATCTCCACCGACACCGTCACCACCCCATATTCGTCTTCCGGACTCTCCAGCGTATCCAGCTGACTCTCCAACATACCCGCCTTCATGAAATGACCCTCTCGATTCTGCATGCGGGTCATCAACACGTCCCTATCGCCCTTCAGATACACAAAGTACGTCGGCAACGAAAACGCGTTCGACGTGGGCCTTTGCGCCTGCGAGGCCGGCACACCCTCCCCTCGCAACACCGCACGGTACGCCCTCTTCAACGACGAACACGCAACAATCACCCCCAGCCGCTGCTCCTCGTCACCTTCTTGTTCGTGTGTCGCTGTTAGCTCGACCCGTTCCCCGTGGTCCCCTAACTGGTCCCGCACGCACGCGATCGCGGTGTTTCGAATCGTTTCAAGCCACGGTTGGCGATCGGCGTCGTCGAGGGGTTCACCGCGCGACATCTTGGCGACGTTGGCAGCAGGGTGGAGGTCGTCGCCGTCGACAAACGGAAGGTATAACGCCTTGGAGAGGGCAGCTCCCAGTGTGGATTTACCCGTCCCGGACACCCCCTGTACCCCCGTTCGTTAGCGATATGCCCCGCCAAATGGAGAACAGAAAACGAAAAAAAAATGGATGTCTAGCTTCTAGGTCGCATCGAGATCGAAATGGTAGACGTCCTGATCAGATAACAAGCGAGCTGCCATCCGACTCAGTCCGCACTCATGTCATGATGGAACGATCTTCCCTACATCGGATATTTGAAAAGAAGCCGGTACTCACCATCACAACAATAAATCTCGCAAATTTCGCTCTGCTGGCATCCCTGTCGAGGGAGAGACGTCGCGGCGGGTATAGAGAAGCTACGTCTGCGGTTCCGAAAGTCGGAGAGGTGTGTCCGTTACCAGGAGTCTTAACAGACACAGAATGGCCGTCCGAGCTCGCCATATGCGATGGTTCAGAGGATGTGTTGCGTATGTTTATCCTTGCAAGAAATAAAGAAATGACTCGAGCTCGTAGGTCGTGTACGCGCCTCGGCCCTTTGGAGGCGCTACTTCGCAGTCTGCCGCGTCACTCTGACAACTTGGCACACGCGCTGTCGCCAATATCTATATTTGCGAGGTAATAACGGCTTGCGAACCCAGAGACATGAATATCGCGCGTAGAGAATCGGATAGGATGTACAGATTAAGCGACCGATGGTAAGATTCACTTGAACAGCGCTAAGACTTACCACGGCGTCCATCGCTAATAATCAGCTCGTCATGTTGATTTTTGATTTCGGGAGTATACATCTATCCTTTTCCTCTAGGGGTACATACATACAAAAACGTTGGATGTCACCAGTCGTGACAGAAGACCGACATCCAAGGAGAAACGTGTTATCTCTTCTCGAGCGAAACAGGGGACCGTCCGGTAACAAACAAGACTACCGAACGTTATCGTTATCAGATGTCACATCCAACCGGGGAGAGATTATAACCACGGGGGAGCTAGATTGCGTAGAAACAAATAAGATGCACATATGCTATGGGACGGAAATGGGTAAAATGCAAAACAGATATAGCTGAATCAATCAAGCAAAACAGTATTATGGCTGATACATCGACAGGAATTAGTGAAACACGCAAGCGAACGAATCCAGCTCCCAAAGAAAACAAAGAGAGAAATCAGCGCTACAACAAGTCCATTCAAGTACCTTCGGGTGGTGAGCGTGCCTGTGGTGGCGTGGAGAAGTCAATAGCGTTGTACGCTGGCGGCGGAGGATCGTATATGGGATCATATGTGCTAGAAGCTTGGTCCTCGTCGTCCCTGTCAATGGCGCGCCGATGGTGTGCACGAGTAGTGCTCCGCATCCAGTTGATAACTTCGTCAGGATCCTTTTCAAGCCGTGCTCGTCGGTCGCGTGTAGTCCCATCATTTTGTGTTGCCATGGATGGTCCCGGTTGGGCAGTAGACGGCCGAACCACAGTCAAGATAGACAGAGGCTGGGAAACTATAATCTGCGACGGCGAGTGCGCATGATGTGGTTCCGTCGCCGACGGTGATCGAGAGATCGACGCCGGCGTGGGTGGTAGGCTGCGTTGGTGCGTTTGTGAGAGCCGCTTCGCCTCCGCAGGCCGGATCTGTGGCTGCGGAGATTGAACAGGCGAGTCCCGGAGTGGAGGAGTTGGCAGCTGTCGCACGTTCCATCCCGAGGATATACGCGTAAGCAAACTTTGGTTGATAGATTCATCTTGATCGTCTACGGATGGTATCGGAGCTTGGGTGTGGTTAAGCTTTGGCGACGAACGTGAACGATGTAACCAAGGCTGAATCGATGGCGGAGGTTGATAGGATGAAGGAGGAGAGGGCAGTTCTCGTCGCGCACCCGGGAGTGTTGAAATGGGAAATGAAGAAAGTGGTATGCATTCCGAAGAAGGCATGGGGGAAAGAGTGCCTGAAGAGAGTGCTAGTGGTGAATCGACCTGTGTGGATTCGATGCCACCGCGAGAAGCGGTTCTGTCGGTGTCATCAAACAGCGACGATGCATCATAGAATCCAGTCGAAGGGGCAGAGGAGGGAGTGGGAGGGGAATATGCTGACTCGGATGAAAAACTAGTTGCCGTACTGGGTCGCGGCGGAAGATCGAAACCGTCAGCTGACTGTGGGCGCAAAGAAGGGTATAATGGTTCTCCATATAAGATTTTCCGCCATTGGCGAACGGAAGTCGACAGCTGCGGCGGTTCGGAGATGTTGAGGACATCGGCATCTTCGCCACCGTTGTCAGTGCCCTTGTCAAACGCTGGCGTTTTAAGCGAGGGATACATAGGTTCTCCATACATGATTTTCCTCCATTGCCGAGCTGAGGCGCGGGTATTGCAAGCAGTTCCGAAAGGCGCACTGGCATCGGCTGGCCGACCGTCGAGGGAGGTTGGGTTGCGAGCTAGGATCATCCAATCTTCGGGCTCAGTGACAAGCAACAGCGCAGTGACGAAAAGGTGGTCGAGAAGAAAGAGAGATATACCCGCATGGTCAAACCGAGGCACGGATCGATGGAAGCTACCCAAGGTCTCGAACACCTTTAGTCTGGGTGCTGTGTCGGCATCGTCGAAGGATTCCAGAGTTGCCACAGCACCCTTGCAAGTCGCTGTCGTGCACTGGGGTAGATTGGTCAGGCCACGCGGGTAGCCGGACTAGGAGACACATACCGTGTACATGTTCCCTGTTCGCTTCCACTTGAGCGCATGGGGATGATACGGTATGTGGAACTTGCGTGAGCTGGTACAGCAAACAGCGGTTACGAGCTGTGTAAGAATACACGCAATAGGAGATCACACACCTTCCTAGGCCACTATACTTGAGTAGACTCGTTGTTTCTCTCCAGCAGAGGGCGTCCATTTGGATCGTTGCACTTTGTGTATGATCCCTGCCCTTTCCTTTGAGTGGGAGGTCCTTGGGCCAGCGTATGTCGGCGATTTTGGCAGAGCTATCCCAAGGATCTGAGCGCCAGACGGTGGTGGATGAGCCAACGGTCTCGACGGCATAGAGAGGCTTGTCTGAGTCGGTGTCCATGGCGACTGCATCGAGGAAGCAAGCGGAAGAAAGCTGGAGGTCAAGGAGTGGGGGTTTTTTCTGGTTGCTAGCCATGTCATCTGCGATGTCGAGACGGTGTAAACGTGGAAAGATATTTGAAGGCTTGCAAGGCGAGGATTGGGAACACAGTGATTCGGTGATGGTGGGGGCTCTATTGGGACCAGGGAGGGGGGAAGTGGTTTGTGAAGGGAGGTTCAAGGTACGATCAGATGGGGAGTGGGAGTTCGTAGGTTGGACGGCGAAGCCCGTGAAGGATCGAGACAACCTCTGTATTGGGGGTGGGACAAAGGAAGAGTTTGTGGGCTTTTCTAAATCGCCGGGGGAGGGTGAGACGAGCGCCCGAGACATGGTATGGAGGAAAGGTGATAAGAAGGGGTGGGGAAAGCGATCCAGGCTCGCGGGAACGGGGGATACTGCAGCCGTGAGGAGTGTGCCGAAAGCGGTGTCGGCGAGGGAGGTGCTGTGGACAGCGAGGGAGAGAACGGTCGGAGGCTGTCGGTGTGGTGGTGGTCGTTGTAGTCACGTCGAGGAAGGAGATTTGAAGGAGATGGTAATAACACGCCCGCTTACCGGACAGGGTGCAGTTACGTCCATGCAGAAAAGGCACAAACATCAAAGCCGTAGCTCTATCTCTCACTCACGCGGTCATCGGACGGAAATATCCGCCACGGGACAATGTCGTCCTCTCCTCGACCAGCGACGACAGCGCGACCCGGGATGGATTCATGTACCCCGATAGGAAAATCACGACCGGCCCAGAGTGAGATGACCTGGCTCGGTTACTATCCATCCATGCGTCGATTGTCACGCCATGTCGATTGACCAGAGTCCTACAGTCACTGGTCGAATCCAGCTGGCTCGTCGCTACTCGACCCTTGTACCGAGCGTCGCTTTACCGCCGTCATGCTTGGCGAGGATGCCACCCTCTTCTAGTCAGGGCACGACACTACTAGTATATATTAGGACGACCGCCGGCTGGTTGAGCTCACAGCGAGTGATAGTTTCTGTTGTGGGCGGATCACTTGGTTGCCATAGTACACCGCCACCTCCTCTGGCACTCAACGTTGCCAAATACGTCCAAACATCACCAACGCGTCCGTTCTGCTGTTGTCCATCCCATCACGCCCAACAGTCATACCGCATTCGTACTGACGCGTTTCCGCAACGCCTTGGCAATTATCGGAGCATGTCTACCGCAGCTGGGTGCGTCGTTGTTTGCTCCATGGCGTTGCTATGCACTCCATATGAACTCGGCGCTATTTGTCAGAGCACCCTCCAACGGGGCGAGTGTAGGCGCAACATCCCCAGAGAGCAAAAACAAAGGCAAAGAAAAGAGCACTGCTACTTCATCTAAGGTATCCATGGAGGAAGAAGACGAAGAGGACGACGACGAGGGCGACGAAGAGATGGCTTCGGACGAAGGAGAGGAGGAGGAAGAGGTATGTGGACTCCTCGCTTGTCCTTTCGCGCTTGACGTCTTCCTGTTCGTAAACTAAATCTCGTGTGTTCAGGATAGCTTGGAGGAGATTGACCCATCCGCGATCCTATCTTCCACCCGCAGGACGCGGGGTGTAAAAGTCGATTACACGTCCAAGGAAGCGCTCGAAAAAGCTGGCCTCCAGGATGAGAGGGACGAGGATTCCGATGACGACGTAGAGATGAAGGACTGATGACCACCGAACTTTTTCCCTGTCGTCTGGTCCTCGCATCGTAAAGTTATGTCACATGAAAAAAGAGAAATTTGTGTTCTCTTGTCACTATTGTTATCAGAGATGCTTCCTATTCTTTGTGGCGACCATGTGGTCAGGTTCCATTCAATGGTGTTCATTATACGTCACTCGACAGGGGTTCGAGCTGCCAGTCGCTAGCGGAGTAGCCGACCGGCGGATCAGAGCGCTCCATTGGGATCCTTCATTTTCTGGCTTTTGATTACAAGTCCGACCTGAAACTTGACACGCCGACGTGCACGGAGCGAGGAGTGTACAGCGTGGAGATTGCGGAACAAATTCAACCTCACTTCACACAGAAAATTGACATCGGACTCAAATCATCGTATGTTTGCACTGACTACAGACAGACCAACCAATGCATCCGAGTAACAAAAAGATGAAACCCCACATGACAGACCAGTTGACCATGACCAGCACCCATACATCTCAAGCGCTCACCAGAGCACACACTGCATCATTCATTTCATCAGACCCTCGCGGGGAGAAACGAACGACTGGGTGTGACTGGGAGAACAGCATCAAGAATACGAGTGACGTGGATGGAGCTGTCCGGAAGGGGGCGATAAAAGGGAAGAAGGTGGACACGAAGGAAGGTAATCCGAGTGTGGTGCACGTCCACGATAAGCCGAGTGCCCGATGCCAATAAAGGGATGATGACGAGACCAATAGGACAAGGTAGAGTAGCAAATAGATAGAACCAACTGACGAGCACAATTATGAGGTGCATAGTCCATGCGTCAATGGAGGAGAAAGCATAATGACCTAGAGAAACATATACAGCACAGCGTCAAACTGCGGTTAATGTTTTGAGTTTCCGAGCGCGATGGAATCTCAGTGCGCTCGCGATGATAGGAATCAAAAGACACTGACCCCATCCCATGTGAGGGCACTTGAGAAATCCATGTCAGCGTCAAGATTGACGTTGGAATGAAGGATCCCATCAATAGCGACATCCTGCGCATTCGGAAGCATCTCTAGTAGCTTCTCCATCTCCATCTCTGCGCGGACTTGTTCTGCCCAGTCGACAGTATCAATGCCACCCATGCCCATGTCCAGGCCAAGCCCGTCATCATCAGGACTGGTCTCTGTCTTGGTCAGCACTTCCTTGCTGATTGCATCTTCTGACGAAGTGCTAGAGCTTGGAAGAGTGCTACAGCCAAGCGGCGGCGACGCGAGGATCTCCGCGAACAGACGCGTGATGACAGCATCTGATGCTGCCCCGTCTTCGGGCTATAGGTAGTATGTCAATCAGATGAAAAAGCCAAAGCGTAAAGTACGAACCTCGGTCGCATCACTGCCCAACATCTCATTGAGCTCGCCGGTCTCGTCACCATTTGAGTACCACCCACCCGCTGCAGGGACACTGCTGAATGGCCGGCAGTGTTCACCACCCGTGCTAGGTGGCGAGTGGGGGTGCTATTGGCTAGAGAGAGGTCGAGCGATTTTTTGGGCAAGGCAAGACATGAGTCAGTCGCTGGGAGAGCGGGGCTTTGAGGGAATTCAAACGAATCGCCACTCGAAAAAATGAGAGGACTGCCAAGAAGGGTCGAGTTTGGGGAGGATGGGGAGAGTGGCAAAGAAGGCGCCGGGGATAAGGTAGTAGTGTTTGATGATGAAGGGGATGGAGTCTTGGAAGACTCTAGATTTGATGCTGGTTGTGAAGACGATTGGGAATTCGGCGGGAGGATTGGGACTGGGCTTGTTGCAGGGGGTGTGGGTATGCTTGTGGCAATAGAGGGATTACCCTGCGCTGCCAATGCTCGTACGACGGCTTCATAACCTTTTTCGAGTGTCCGTATTCGTTCGCGCAATTCCTGGTTCTCGCGCTCACGTTGCTCCTCCTGACATTTACGCTGTTGTTCCTGCTCATGCTCGATGACGGCGATGTCTGGCTCTGGGAGAGTAGAAGTGGACGGGGACGGGCTAACGTGAATACCAGCGCGGAGACGTCTGTTCTCCTCTTCGAGTTCGGCGACTCTGCGTTCAAGATAGGTGAACTGTGCCTTCCGACGGTCGCGGGAGTTCTGCGCGGCTATTCTGTTGCGGTGTGCACGAGCCTCTTTGCGCTCCTCGGTTGTAACGGCGGAGCGAGGGCGTTTGCGAAGAGGCTCGTCTGCGGGGCAAGGACTGGAGACGTCGGTGGAGGCGGGGGAGGCAGGACGCTTGAGGGAGGAGGAAGGGAGGGAGAGGGAGGAAGGGTCGACATAAGCACAGTGTTGCGTCATGGTGGAAGGGTGGAAAGGGAAAGACGAATAATGATATGGTCAAAAGGGACTGCGCATGTCTTGTGGCTGCTGGAGAGCTGCAAAGAGACACGTCGACAGGACACGTCGCACTTTATACACTCAGACATACACACACAAACACGTTCAAACTATCGGACCGCGAACGGACCGCGAAAGGGGACACACAGCCAACTGACCCCTCGGAGCGGAATCAATGCTACATCCGAGTCCATGGAGCGATCCGCGATCACTTTCAATTCAAAGCCTCCCTAAACTCTCCTGACCCCAGTGGTATATATACGCTGTGCCAATCCAGATGAGTCCCATCGTCCGCCTCTCCAATCCCCACCATGTTGTCCATCTTCAGGCAAAGATATCTCGACTCTCCTCCTGAGCAAGACCAACAGTCGTTTCTGTCCCGGACAGAGTCTCAGGTATGTCAAGGTTCTACCCCCATGCAATCCACATTGATCATTTGCATCCCAGGCTGACGCATCGGACATCGACTATCCTGACCAGACGAGTGATGCCGTCGCCCAACGACGCTGGGCTATGACAACCTATGTTCCGAGCTGCGCTGGTACTTTCTGTGGTAGGCACTCCGTATGTACAATGCCGCTCATTATCGTGCTACTGCTCACATTCAGTCAAAGGAAATCGATGACGATGCAGATTCCGGACTTGCCCGGTCCCGCTCACAGAGCTATGCTCACCCTTCGTTGCCTTCAACTCGCAGCATCGTCCAGGTATTATACCCACCGTCGTATCTGGGTACCCCTCGCCCCTTTCCTGACCCTCCATCGTACTCCTCGAGCGACTCTCCTCTTTACCCTGCTCGAGGGGATGACACAGAGAACTCCCCATTGATATCCTCAACGACAACCAGCATCGAAGGGACGCCCCTATCCAACATTCCCCCCAACCCCCTAGCTCAGGATCCTTCACTGACCGGAGTCCCATCTCAAGGGACTCCTTCCAGTAGAATCCCGCCAGTGGAACCCAATCCTCCCATCATAACCTTGAGCGGAGATGTCTTGGAAGAGAGCGAACCACTCCCTGCTTATTCACGTTTCGACCAGCGTCAGCCACGCTTTCCCGCTGCGTCCGATATCTTGGGTCCGTATCCCCCGTTGTCTGATCTTTGTCAAGCTGCACGGTGAAGAGCTCAAACATCGGACCTCTTGCGAGAATAATGGACAGTGCTTTAGATCAGAGTGTATCTATATCTCATTTATTGTTAGAACTTACTAGTCGTGGACGTGTAGCACTAGTGTCTTTCTCAAATATTGATGTCAACCGTTCGCTTAGTCATTTACATCTTCACGCCTGCCGTGACTGTCCCCCGGACTGCCTCCGTGCCGAGAGCACCACCGTTAACGTTCACTGTCCGCAATGCTGTCCCAAGTATCTAGAGCAAAACTATTGGCCGCCGCACACATCCGTCGTATGGCCAGTGTGCATGGCTCTTCGCTCAAGTACAAGAGGTGGGCTTGCGAGTTCACTTGGGAGTTTCACAACATATCTCACTCGGTGTAGTAGTCCCACAGGTGCCCAGCTCATTCTGCCTAGTCTTTTTGCAATGTTTCTGACACCTTGCCAGCTATCGTTATGCTAAATATGGGTGGACCATCCACAGTACGCGGCCAGCGGTTACATTCACGCGTCCTATTCACCCTTCGTGTGTCAGGTACCGGAGACCTATGACTTTCTAAAGAACTTGTTCATGGACGGAGATCTCATACCATTACCGTTCCAGCGTGTTCTTGCACCCCTCATCGCTAAACGACGAACACCCAGAATCGAAAAGCAATACGCCGAGATAGGTGGAGGGTCGCCCATCCTTCGGTATACCGAGTATCAAGGTGCCGGGATGTGCGCGCTGCTCGACGAGCTTCACCCTGAGACCGCTCCCCACAAGGCGTACGTGGCCTTCCGTTATGCAAACCCACTCACGCAAGAGACCGCCCGCCGCATGAAAGCCGACGGTGTGAAGCGTGCCGTGGCATTCACACAGTACCCCCAGTATAGCTGTAGTACGACAGGAAGCAGCTTGAACGAATTGTTCAGACGAGGAAGAGCGGGCGAAATGGGAGATATTGAATGGAGTGTGATTGACCGCTGGGGTACCCACCCCGGCTTCGTTGAGGTGAGCACGAGTGGGGTCGCCGTTTGCCAATTCACATTCTATCGCTGTCCAGGCTATGGCACAGAACACCGAGGCCGCGCTACAAAAATTTCAGCCATCCGATCGCTCTGACGTGGTACTACTATTCACAGCGCATTCGTTGCCTATGTCAGTGGTTAATCGTGGAGATCCGTATGTCCTCGAAGTGTCGGCTTCTGTGAACGCCGTCATGGATCGATTGGGGCACTCGAACCCTTATCGCTTGGTTTGGCAATCCCAAGTTGGGCCCTCTGCATGGATGGGCATGCAAACTGGTGAAGCTGTCAAGGGACTCGCGCGCCTCGGAAAGAAGAAGGCGGTCCTTATTCCGATTGCTTTCACAAGCGACCATATCGAGACACTCTACGAACTCGATCTGGAGTACATGAAAGAGGGTAGAGAGGTAAGTCTTGTTCTCCTTACCGCTGATACACTTGTCTTCATGATACAACTCTTACAGCTCGGGATGGAGATGCAACGCGCAGAATCTCTGAACGAGTCACCGGTGTTCATTCGCGCCCTTGCTGATATTGCAGCACGGCATCTTCGTGACTACTCTGCCGGGCAGAGCGGGCCGATGAGTGTACAAATGGGACTTCGATGCCCTGGTTGTAAAAATGCGACTTGTAGCCAGCAAAAGCACTGGTTTGCTCGTGCGGGACAGTTATGATGTATTAAGAGTGCAACTGGAATTAGACAAATCCATTGGGGAACATTAGACATTTATCCAGCTGCCAGCCTGTCACGATTAGTCAGCTGCAACCTCTTAAGAAGATACTCCATCATAAAGCGGTGTATGTCGGTATGATGTCGTCCACCACAGTTGTTTCAGCCCCGGGAAAGGTTCTGATTGCAGGGGGATACCTCGTGCTTGACCAAAACTATACAGGCTTGGCGATCTCAGCTTCGTCTCGATTTTACACTGTTATCCAGGACTCCCAACAACCTGGTCATGCAGGCCAGATCATCGTTCGATCACCTCAGTTCGTCGGGGCTGAATGGACGTATTCCGTCACCGTCCATGATGACGGAAAGGTGGACGTCAGTCAAGTGTCGGAAAGGTGCGTTTGCCTCCGTAGCGTACTATATCGAAATGACCCCTGCCGATAGCAAGAACAAGTTCGTCTATTATGCACTGAAGTATACCTTGATATTGGCCTCGGAACGCTTGCCGTCCGTGGGCTCCGCTCGATCGTTGCGGGACTCGTTACGACACGGCCTCGATATCGCCGCCGTGGGTGACAATGATTTCTACTCTCAGCAAGCCAAGGTGATTGGGAACTCGACGCTTGGCGCTTGTTTTACTGATACCGCTTTTCCGTTAGCTTCAGGAATTGAACTTGCCCTCGACGGTCGCGTCTTTGGCCAGTATCACTCCGTTCTGTCCCCAGGACGTCCGACTGGACAATGTCAACAAGACTGGGATGGGATCGTCGGCAGCGTTGATCACGTCCATCGTCTCCGCCCTCCTGCTGAGGCTCGGTGTGATCACCCGGGAAGAATTCAGCCAACCCGACAGCGACGCGCGCAAGCTGGCCCACAACACCGCTCAATTCGTACATTGCTTCGCACAGGGCAAGATAGGCAGCGGCTTCGATGTGTCCGCCGCCGTGTTTGGGAGTCAGTTGTACACGCGATTCAGTCCCGCCTTGTTGGACGGTCTGATGAAAGCAGGCGATGTAAGCCCGCGGACAACGCATGACAACGCTCATCATGATGTGAACACTGCATTGTTGTTCTTTTTTTTTTAGACTGCGTCTGGGACGTTCTCATTGTCGCCAGCGCTCAGTCCTGGTGATCACTGGGACTATCGGACGGTCGCGATTCAGCTTCCGCCGCTTGTCAGGCTCGTGTTGGCGGATGTATCTGCGGGAAGCAACACCCCGTCTCTTGTGAGCAAGGTGTCGAAATGGCGTCAAGAGAAAGCCGATGAAGGCACGCGCGCATGGGTTCTCCCTCTCTCCTCGTGACGACGCTGATGATCGAGTCTCCCAGCTGATGCGTTGTGGGCGGCGATCGACGCATCGAATCAAGCCCTCGCTAAACATCTTCGACGCCTTTCCGACTTGTACGAGCAACATTCGGAACTGTATGCGTCCGCTGTCAAACGCATGTCTTGCGCGCCATCGTCCGAGGTAAGGAGGGATTGTTCACTCCGTTGCCTAGAGGCGCTGAGTCGAAAAACCGGTGTTGCATGTGATCCTAGTGGCTCGGCGGCGCTGAACCAGAGCAATCTGTCATCCAGGGGTTTTTGGATCTCCGAAGGACGAGCGAGGTAAGGCGCACGGATTCATCTGCCAAGTCTCCCCCGTTCATCGCCGGTTACAGAACACGCGTGCGCTCATGCGACAAATGGGCAAGGCGGCGGGCGAAGATGTGCATATCGAACCTGACGCACAGACCGAGCTTTTGGACGCATCTATTGCACAGAAAGGGGTTATTTGTGGTGGGGTACCTGGTGGTGAGCCGTTCTTTTTCTCGTGAGTCGATCGGGACGTGTTCCTCACAGTCATCCACAGCGGGCGGATACGACGCGATCTGGCTCCTCGTGTTTGACCCAAACGATGGCACATCGGAGCCCCTGGGCGCAGTCGAGAAGCTTTGGGGAGGATTCCCGAACGTGTCACCTCTACTCGCAACCGAGTCCAAAGACAGAGGGGCAAAAGTCGAGGACATTGAACAAGTCCCTGGATTGCGTGCTGTCGTGCAGCTGCGTCGATAATTAGTTTATATATTTTTCGTTCTTTGCTACCTAGAGAGAAGGGTTCATGTCCATGTCCGATGCATACAACTGTTTCCCAGACGAAATAAACGTATAGTTCCATGTGATATCACCTGCATATCCTGGCTTCGCCCTCGCGCGTCCATGCCTTACCCAGGGCGAAGAAAAGTGACATGACCAAGACCAAGACCCCAAAGACGAGACAGACGACTGCGGGGAGCTTTGCCCGCGAGTAGAATGGCACGTGCGGATCGGAGAGTTTGAGGTAGCACGCTGCGGGGAAGATGAAGGCGAGGGCTGTCGCCGAGACGCCACCCGTAATCTCGAGCGTCACGCCCAGGTCACATGTGATTAGGGAAACTAGATCAGACGTGAGCGTGGATTCTTGGTGGGCGTGGCGAGAGAGAGAGATTACGCACGAAGCATCGACGCGCAGAGGATAGTACTGGTAAAGAATAGATGGCGTTGAGGGTTGAAGCTTTCGTGTGAGAAAAAGTACTGTTCGATGACCTGTCGCCAATCGTGGTCAGACCAACCCAAGTCGAATTCTCGCTCGAGAGCTTCCCCACCTCTCTACAGACAAACAATTCTAGAGGAAGTGTGGTAAACATGTTCAACCCGAAACAAAATCGGGCAACGTTAATCAAGGTATCGCTCTGGGTTCATCTATTCAGTGTCTCGAACGTGTCCTCAGCGCAAAGTTACTTACGGGCGAGAAGTTGTTCAAAATGTTCCCCCGCGTTTTGTCGGTAAATACCCAGAAAGCAGATATCGCGAGGACACAGCATGAGACCAGAGAGATCGCAGTCGATATGTGGGTGACGCGCGTAAAGCGATCCAGCGTCGGTGTGCGCAGGCTACCATATATGAGGAGGGAGTTGTGGTGACAAACGAATGCGAAGCTGATGACACCGATCGCCTGGACCACGCCTGGGCCAACGAAAGTAAGCCGTTTTGAAGGATCTCCTTTTAGTTCTGGATCCACACGCGAGGAGTCTATCAAAACGGAAGTGACTATTATCAACATGCTGACGAGCGCCAGGCCAGATGCTCGAGAGAGTTTGTGAATATCGCGGTGGAGGGAAAGCGGATAAGATACACAAATAGTGCAGAGTGCTATGATGAATTGCCGGTTGGTGAATACGGATACGACGGGTATCTTGTAGAGCGCTGGGAATAGCGAACTAATGACATGGGGTATTGTATCCCCTGTGGACAGTCGTTGGAGGTTGCAAAAAAGAATGAGGGAAAGACCGACCGATGATGATGCCAAATGCACACATTCCTTGACCATGCTAATCAGATAGTTAAAACTATCATGAGGAACAGACCTACCGCCAAATGCGAAAGCAAATTGAAAGAGTGATACGGCAGCACGACCACTGGCGCCAAAACAGCTGTCCATGATTTCAATGTAAGAATTTCTGCCGCTGAGCTTAGCGTTTATCACGACGAGGCGAATGGTCCAATCTGTGACACCACAGAGAACAACGAGCAAGACTATTCCGAGGAAGAAACCAGCTTGACTGACGGCGTATGGTAGACCTATGTTCTAAATGAGCGAAACGTCCCGTTACTTTGAGAAAGCCCACACCGATGATACCTGCCGTGCCTGTTAGTTTATAACAAAACGCATGGGATAAGGCTTACCGGCCCCGAGAATTGAATTGGCCATATTTGCGACAGAGTCGAGCATTCCACCACCAGCATGCTGTTTTGCGGCTACATCACTGAGGTCGAGGTCGGATGAGGAGCCTTGGTTTTCGGAGTCATACATCGGGATGGTCGTTTCGGGAGTCCCCCGAGCGGCCGAGGAATCCATGAGACCCATAAGTAAAGGCGGGGGTCGTCGCCCCCGTCGCCCTGACCCCGAAGTCCGTGACGTTCTTTGCTGTTGACGCCCGATGTCGGCCAGAGCGGTGTCATCGAAATCATCTGAATCGAGTTCATACTCTGTACCCGAGTTCCTGAAGCGAGCCGGAAATTTTCGGTTACGAGCACGCACCTGTCTCTCGACTCTGCATGGTAGACTTTAGCGGTGGACCTATCACTTGGACCTCCTCTCGGAATCTGACGGTGTGTTCCCCACGGCGAGGTATGGCGGAGCGACCATCCTGACCTTCAGAATCTTCATCGCCCGGGGCCACGAACAAAAGGTCTGGGGAATCCTCCGAGTCTCCTCCAGGGAGATCCTCTTGTGACCCGTTGAGCAATGGTTGGCTAGCTTCCCCGTCCCCAACCGCGTTTCTGTCTCTTTGCTTTGAGTTTTGCGAGAACATTGTTAGCGGCCCCTGCCCATGGACTTGTCTTTCACGTTCTTTCACTCCGCATTATTAGAACGGAAGGAACACCTCCACGTGGCATGATAACTGACACCACGTGACTAGAACGCGCAGGTCATCAACTTTTGATTTGATGGGATGACGCGACCGACATCTCATTCGTTGGCTACTAATATCCAAGCGATTCTCCTGGGTCCCCAGGAAACCCCCCGTTCCTACGACCTCCATTGCGAATCGACCTGGCAGCTATTCACAAAGCACAGGAGGTGCTCAACTGATCGGTAACGATTGCTTTAGTGCATATAATGACACCAGCGAAGGTAGGTACTCTCCAGGTGAGTCTAGAGTCGACTCGAGTGAGCATCCATAGTTTACACTTACATGCTTACGTCGAATAACATATGTTCTGAGAGCAATACTCGGATATGGTGTCAGCATCAACAGAGGATCCTTTGGTTTCCCATTGGATAGTGAGTGTCTTGTTCTGCATCTGAAAGCACCTGCGAGTCTCTCCTGCTGTTGGTGGGGTTGTATTACTCTACTCGTTCAGATGAACAATCCCCCTGACGTGGCAAGTGCCAACATCTGCTGTAGTTTGGCTCCCATGACGTGCTAGCGTTGACCCGGTCAGACCTTCAGCTCAGGAGCGCGACCAGCGCTGCCATCGATGTTATATTCTTCTCGTGAGTTCCTCTATCTTTGAATGACCACCTAATGTCAACGTTTCTGCCAGGACATGATTCTTTGGAGGTGAATCACTTCCTCTTCACCTTCCTCCGGGATAGGCTGAGGTTCTGTTGCAGGGTTCGGATAGCAGCTGGGTGACTGGTGCTCAAGTTAGTGCTTCGATTCGCTTGGCCAGCTGTCTTTGGCTTCACTGCCTCCTTACCTATTATTGTAACTATACTGTTAAATCAGCTATCACTGATTGGAGCCGGACTGACTAAGTAAGCCCTAACATGTGTGATGATGGTGTGCTAGTCCGGCTAACGTCCACTTGCCATCATCTTTCCTCCTTTTATATCATACTGTTCTACCGGTGGTTCTGTTTTCATACAGGTTGTAGAGTGCTAGTCCGGGCAACGTCCTACTTGCAGTATGATTTCATCCTTCGATATGAAGAGTCAACACTGCTGTTCATACCTAAGCTGTGGCTGGCCAGTCATACGACTCACATATGTCATAGCCGGTTTCCGGTCGGCCGTGGCCACATTCGATTTCCGCTCTTTCGTTAGCCGCTATCAGTGGACGTCAAGCCCAATCTTAATTTCGGGTCCAGGTATCTCAATCACACATCCCCTCTACGTCCATGGTCTTCTCTGGTGCTCTGGTAGGTAATTGGTCACCCACGACGTGCACTCCAGAAGTCATATCACCCAAACAGACACTAACGGACCTCAACGACTTCATCACGCCTTCACAAGCATGCATCAAGCCAGTCGAGCAACTCGACGTCCCAGAGATCGTGAATGATGCAGGATCCGCTTTCGTACGTATTCTTCCTCCCCCATTCCATTTCCCGCTCATAGAAGACGCCCTTCCAGACGGAAATCCAAATCGACTCGTCCGGATCTTACTATGAAGTGTCGTCCACCCCCTCTGTACAGGGCGCAACCGCACCCAAACCGTCGGAACGCAAATTAAAACAGGCGCAGATCAGTCTCAACGATTGCCTTGCGTGCAGGCACGTCATCCGCCATCCTGTGCATTCCATGCCCCCCCAACTCACATGTTCCAAAGTGGATGCATCACGTCGGCCGAATCGGTCTTGATCACACTACAGTCGCACACGGAAGTGCTCAACTTCCTCGAGGGAAACCCACCTGCGAGTTCATCGGCGCACAAGGTTCCGGTGTTGTCGATCGCGCCTCAATGTCTGGCGTCGCTCTCGGCGACGTTTTCGGTCGGACTGAGGCAGGTCATGCGGCGAGTGGAGGCATTTTGCACGCGGGTGTTGGGCTTTGAACATGTCTATGACACGACCTTTGCGCGACACATCTCCTTGTTGGAGCATGCGCGGGAGTTTTGGGAACGCAAACGGAGTGGTGAGCTGCCGATGTTGGCGAGCGCATGTCCTGGATGGATATGCTATGCCGAAAAGACGCATTCCGAAATGTTGCCCTTCATCTCTCGGACAAAGAGCCCCCAGCAAGTTATGGGGACATTGGTCAAGTCGTGGTTAGCGAACACTTGGGGGAAACAGTGCGTATCTGTACCCGCCAAGAGTCACCGACTGATGTCTTATCGACGATATAGACCTGATCAGATATACCACGTCACTGTAATGCCCTGCTATGACAAGAAACTCGAAGCATCGCGCCAGGACTTTTACAACGACGTATATTCGACGCGGGACGTTGACTGTGTCATCACGACCGGGGAACTTGAGCTGCTCATGCACGAGAAGGGCTGGGATCTGTCTGTACCAGTTCCCGGGGAAGACAACGTACATATGGAAGAGATTCCCGAGCTGCTGCTCCACCCGGGTACGAGTTCGGGCTCTTACCTCCATTCCCTCATGTCCGCCGTCAGACACGTTTCCCCAGAACCACTTAATCTCAGCGTGAAAACGGTGCGCACATCTGATTACGAGGAGTACACGCTGCATAAGCAAAGCAATGGCGAGGTCGTATTCAAGGGTGCAAAGTGCTATGGGTTCCGGAATCTACAGAACGTGGTAAGGAAGGTTGGAAAGGAAGCTGGGATTCAAGTCGGAAGGGGTGCAGCGGGACGCATGGCTGGGATAAGAGCAAGGGTGAAGAAGAACGGGGCTGATGGGGACGAGAAGCGGTATGATTACGTGGAAGTGATGGCGTGCCCAGGGGGGTGCGTGAACGGGGGTGGACAGCTGCGCCCGATTGGCAAGGCATCCGAACGGACGGAGGACGAGGAAGGGTATGTGAGGGATTGGGTGGATAACGGGGTTTCAATGTCAGCGGGGGGAGATGAGAACGGTGTGGTTGCACCACATGGGGCAAAATGGGGGAGTCGTGAGTGGACGAAAGAGGTTGAAAAGGCGTACTGGCACGACTTGCCAACGCCACCGCCATCGCCGAGGATGGGCTCAGACGAGTGCGATTATGCGGACCACGTTGCACTGGAGGTGCAAGTGGATATGTGTCGGCCGGAGGATGCGGCCCGGACCCGGTGGGATGCGGACATGGATACCCGCGCGGAGCAACGGCGACGGGAGATGTTTCGGACGCATTACCGGGCCGTAGAGAGTGAGGTCATCGGCCTGGCGGTGAAATGGTGACGACGTCATCGTCACGAATGTGTCAGTTTATACTTTTTTTACATACAAGTGATGTTGCGGTACAACAAAGCAATGGATGAGTAACAACAATAGTAGCTCTAAGTTACTGTATCATTAGATGGCGATGCAAATTAGGGCGTGTAATCTGTAGTTCATCGGCGATGTTGGGCGCCGCCTTTAAACCAGTACTGACACGAGGTACAGTACTCGGGGGTCGTAAATGTGATGGTTTCCTTCAAGTCGGGTCCAAGGTACTGGCAAACCATGAGCATAGATCGCTGGCGAGACGCTGGGACGACGCACCCTCTCGCAGTGACAGTCGGAACAGTTTCGGGGATGACGAATAGAATGAACACAGTACGGGCTTGCGCAATCGATTTTTCTGACCTTGCGGGTCTTGACGACGGTCAGGACACCTGTCCCTCCCTTCTCTTATAGAGTGCACAGTACTCACCACTTTGTAGTGCTGCACGAGGCATGACGCGTGGGCTATATGCTGAGGGAAAGAAGCAGCGTGGGACACTTACCCCGCAACCGTGCTTGGTGCCTTCGCTGGCAAAGAAGGCGGGGTTAGACATCCAAAGAAGGGCGTGGCAAATGAGAAGACGCACGTTTCGAGATTGCACATGATGAATGGGTTGTAGGACGGAGTGGCTTGCAGCGACAAGGGTCAGCTTCGTAGCGCAGGCGACGGCTGACACAGCATACCGGTGCAGTTATAGTTATAGGAAGCGGTGTGGGGGATGGGGATGACAGCGGGGTGACGGTTGACTTTATATCTCAGCAAGCAACCGCTCCGGATATAGCGAGAACGAGAAGTGGGCAGAATGAAGGAATGTGGATGGGTGGACGGTAAGTCGGCGCAGTCACAAGACCATAAGAGAACGATCGGACGAGATACGATAAGAATCGCAAGAGGCGAACCAGATTCAGATGTAACGTGCGTATAGAGTTCCGAGATTTGACGGACGATAAAAAATAGAGAAAGCTGATGCGAAGATGATGGACTTGATGAGACGCGTCGGCCGGATGTCCCACGTTCGAACCACACCTCTTCACCCCCGGATCTCAACCACCCACCACCCACCTCCCCAGCGTCACGACCACCGCCGAGCCAGTCAGCCCGGTTCATCTACTCACTCTCACGAGCTGTGGAATCGTCTCCGCCTTGCTGGGTGCCGGTGGGTTGCTCCCCGGCCGGCCGGTGTTGACGTGTGTTTGTGTCGCAACGCCGATGACACATACACCACGTACTGTCGGTAGTCACATCCTCGAATGTCGACCGCAGCGTCGTCTTCGTCACCCACAACGCGTTCGAGGACTCTTTTGTTCATCTCGTATCGCGACTCGACAGCACGGTCATCTCGGTTTTCACGTCCACTGTCGTCCTACGACGACCCGTACCAAGCCAGCGACGAACATGAGCACCTCATAACCTCCGGTGTGAGACACGTCGCACTAGACGCTCAGCTGCCTCCGAAATGGTATACCTGTCCTATCTAGTTCTGCGTTTCCATGTCTCACTTGTCACGCAATTGTAGGGTCGATCTCTCAGACCAGGTGGAGGAACTACTTGCGAACGCCCAGGCTAAAAGTGCGTTCCTCATGCAATATCCGTCGTCCCGTATACCAACCACCGTGACCAGTCGGCGCCCTCGAAAAGCTTCACGCAAAACATGTTCTCCCCGGATTCGCGGACCGGACTGCTGAAGAGAAGGAGATCGAGGCAGCGACTACCGATATAACAAGAGTACATGGTCTCGCCCCGCCATTCCCACAGTCCACTTTTGACGCTTGCTTCTTTTCATTAGGACTTTCGGCGGTGCCACACTCTGATACAACACATTGGCTCGGACCAGGACCATACATTCCCACCTTCAAACAGGAATCAACACGAGGTCCTTGCAGCCAAAAATGTACAGAGAGGACTTGCAGCCAGGATACAAGAACTCAGCTCAACCTTCCGAAAGAAGCAACGTGTGTACATGGAACGTGGGTGCTTTAGAACTATCCATATGTGACTCATCTCTCATCTCTACATCTACCAGGTCTTCAAGGCCATGCCATCAAAAACCAGGACCTTCTTATTGCCTCTGGCACGATCGCGTTCAAAGGGTCGGAGGGTTTGACTGCGGTCGACGAGGATGTTCAGGCAGCAGTAAGCATCCAGCATCCCCCATCATCTTGTGCATGTCAAACTACCTCATGTTCTAGCAAGCACAGATCCAAGACACCGATCAGATACAGGATATAGATATACGATTTCGTGACCGCGAGGTGACGGAAATTGCCAACTCCATCGCTTCCTTGGCCGAGCTTTTCAAAGACTTGTCTATTCTCGTGATCGATCAAGGCACTCTCCTAGACAGTGTTGAATATAATATTGAACAAACTTCGGTGCACGTTGCCGAAGCAGTCAAGGAGCTAAGTATTGCAACTCGGTAATCGCATTCTCCCCCACGTCCTACTCAGATGAGCTGAATCAATCGGATAGGTATCAGAAAAATACTGGTCGTCGCAAGATTATTTTCCTCCTCTTGCTCATTATCTTTGGGTTAATAGTCGTCCTGATCTTCAAACCTCGCCGCCCCCCTCCATCTATAATTATGCCCTCAGATTCCGTGCCTTCTCCGGATAATTTTGTACCAATACACTTGTATCCACGGATACCTTGATCAAAGGACTACATAGAACAAACGTGCGCAGTCTGGGCACCCCAGCGTCTACAGACAAGTGAGTTCCAATTGGTGTTTGTGCCAAGGTTCGTCATGACGCCTTCCTCAACATTAGTTCCGTGGTGCCGTCCCTGACCAATGGGTGAGCCTTCTGCATCATTAAGAGTTAAACCATATTCGTCTCCGGCGCTTCGACCACGTTGTACTGAGGAACCCATATAGGACCCCTTTGCTCATCGATAAAGTTGTTTTGGCGCTTTTGGTTAAATTTCGCCAAGACCACATCCCCATTCTCTGCATACAAAAAGAACCGCGACACTCGTGCAGATGGCGGAGGAAAGCGTTACAGCTATGTAGATCCAAAAAACGTTAGACCGCCCTCGCCCGTGATCACTACCTTTCAGACAAACAGTACCTATGATAGCGCTATTCCTAATCCGGCTTATTGTATGCCACGCTCCGATCTTTACTTGACTCGAACTGAAGATATTCTCCAAGCTGCAAAAGAGCGGATTGTCACCATGTCGGCTCACCTGAGCCCAGCAAGCAGCAGGTTCATTGCTCCGCCAAGTCGTGGATGCGCCATTGAGACTGAGAGACCTTGCTGGATTAGGAATGGCATTGTTTGTCCAGCAAACTAATCAAAAAAACTGCGTGGTCTAGCGTGTTGGATCCGACTGTAAAATACTGACAAAAGGTGCCGCGCATCCCATTGTCAAAACGAGTCCCGAATTCCCCCATTGACGGGCTTGGAAATGCCTCGTTGCCATCACATATGGGTTCCATTCTCGCCATCCGTTCATATTCCTGGTTTGTCCTTCAACGCCCAAGGTTGTTGAAAAACCTCCATCACGCAAACCCCGCTCCGCTGATCATTCACGCCTCCCCGTGTGCTCTGTAACGAGATCAGCGAACCCTAAAAGTAGAACCCACTCCTCCCATTTGAAAGTTGGGTCAAACGTTCGTGCGGCGTCCTTCCAGCCGATCATGCACGGTTTCCAATCCGAACCCAGTCTGCCATACACGCGTGATGCTACGTCCGTCCTCTAGTCGTCCTTTCCTATATACGGGATGAAACGACTTGATGTGACATTTCCTGGCGAGCGCGGAATCACCGTCTTGTCGTTCTGGCTTGGACCAGATCGGGTTGGTACGAATTTGAAGCGTCACGTCGCTGCGCGCACATGATGCTCCGAGCATGCTGCTCGTCTGAAGCGTGACCCAGCATGAGCTCTTTGAATTTGACAATCCTCCTGATTCGGGTCTGTAGAAGGGTGAACGACTTGTTGCGACGTCCCGTCCCCCAACATACGAAACGAGAGATACCCAAAGACTCACCTGTCCGGAGGTTCGGCGTGATGATACGTGACTGACATGGTGACATGAAACCGTGACACCATGCGCCATGCATCCGTCATTGCAGTCCGTCCAAATACCTACCGAGGTCTCACAACGGATACTGGAAGTGACAAAAGAAGCACTTGAGATGAAGATCGTGATGGATCCGCCGGGTCACGCCACAGCCTCATGGGCGCCGGTGGAACAAGGGCAAACCTGGTCGATCACACACACGGCGAGAACCAGGCGCGCTTGAGGCGCGTCCTCAATGAGTGAGTACTCGTGCTCTTGTCTCGCAGAGTGCTTATCCTTCCAGGTGACAGGGCACGTGTTTAGAGTGGCCCAAGACGTCAAAATCCTGTAAATATTCAGCAAGGACGGTCACATCGGTACCTTTTGTTCTCTGTGCCGGGACCTGATCGGACGTCGTGGATACTGGACAGTGATGCCAGCGTTGTGGGATGGATAAGACCATGACGTTGACCTTGGGGCCTCGTGTACATCGTGTACTGGGTAAAAAAATCAACCCTTTGTCTGTGGCGGGCATGCATGCGCACCGATGATGGCTAGGTTATACGCGTTCATCGCACTCGGTGCCACTGTTTAGACAGAGGATAACGTGTTTTTTATCCCATTCATCTTGGTGGCACTCGTCTCTATCGAACCTGTAAAAGGGGCTCAATGATTCATAGATCTCGGCCCATCCGCGGGAGGGGGGAATAAATGTACAAAACTTTCGACACGTCTGGTCCCCCTACCCAAGCGGGTTTTCGATCGCATCCGCTTTCACGCTGGGCGCTGATATCGGCCCGACCACTAAACCAGCCCTTGCCGGTTTGTCGATGGACGATCGTCCTGGCTTGGATTTGACCGGAGGAACTCGATCGTGTCGAGTTCGCTTGCAACGTTGGACGGCCCCGTTGTCAGCGCGTCTCAGTTCGTTCGCCTCAGGGACAACTTGTGACTCTACTTCGTCATCTTTGGACTTTCCCAGCCTGCGGGAGATAGAGCCCGTGCTATCGACACGCGTGTCCGCAGATGCAGCTTCATGCTTGAAAGAATCTAGATCATCATGACTAAGAGACATCAATGTGTCCTCGTCGGCCTTACAAAGCATAAAAAATAAAAACAAAAACAAAAAGAAGCGCGCAGACGACTTCGGGGGCATCCGGGGAACCCTGGGTAAAGGGCGATCATCCTCACCGCATTGATCGCAGGGACGCCCAGAGCAAGTTCGATCGATAACGTTTAGGCCTAGTACCGGAGGCGCGGATCAGTTAAAGCAACCGAGGGTCGTTGCACGCTGGCATACCCTCAAGATCAGTGGGGAATGTCTGTCACATTCCGTGCAGATTGTCATGGCACGGATCCGTCATGGCCCAATGGATAAACTTTGGTCGACAAAGAGTACGAATCGCGAGTGCCTTGCGAACAGAGTGCAAGTTTCCGCTCGAACGATAACATGATCGTACGGCTTGGCAGACCGGGCAAGTCTTACAGATCCGGTGCATACCACAACAAACGCCGCAACGGATCAAAACGGTAACATTCTGGACCGTCCGATACGCACCCGTTATACTTCCTAGGTTTTTAGTTTCGTGGGAGAAGATTTGACAACCTGCCTGAAATTCAGAGTTTCACTAGCATTTCGGTTGAGGTTAGGATATTACCATTTTATGCTCGAGGTGGGATGGTAGCAGCAATTTCGGTACGGAGGATCCGCTGGGAGATGCGTCCAGCTCTTTCGTTGTAAATCACGGTTGCGTTAGGACTAGGGGGTAACGCCACTCAGGCTGCTTCCACCTCTTCTGTGGGCACAGTATCCGTCGGTTTGGATCGGGTCCTGATCGGGTCATAGAATTCGGAGAGACAGATACTGGCAATCATCCCATAATCTGTTTCTGCCAGGGGTGATCCGGATGTTCAAGAGCATACTCTGGCCAAGCTGCGTCTGCCGCATCGCTGGCTTCCTTCCTAACCATCCTTGAGTTTCAGCAACTCGTGTCTAGAGCAGCTCCGAACCTATCGGACGGAGCAACATTTCAAAACCCAAACGACGTCCAATTCAAACCGCTGGTGTAGTAAGTGACACTTGCCTTATCCGTGAGGTGGGAACACGACGGAGCTCCTTTTCCCGTAGTACCTTGAACGTTCGCAGCGAACTGAAAAGTGTCCAGGGACCCACCGGCATCTTGATGGGTCGAAAGGCAACTGTTTCACATGTCAGAATTGGCCAGGTGGATGGCAGACCCGAGCGCCAATTTCTGCCACAATGCATATCCTTCTTACACGTTTGCCATGCCGGCGTCCATGGCATGTCACCAGAGCGTCTCCAAAGATGCCAGAGGTGGGGGCTCCGCACAAGTGGTTTCCCATCTGAAAACGGGCCCGGGAAACTTTGGAAAGTAGTCTGGCCCTGACCTGCCTCATAGAACGGTCTGGTCACCAGACTATGTGTGGACGCCCTAACTCCCCCAGTAAGACGGGAAGAACGAGAGTCCAGTAGGGAACGATGGAAAATCGTGGCAGAGGCCTGCTCTTTCGAGGGGTGCTTGGAGTCCCTCCTCAGCGAGCCTTTACTGTTTTCCCTAGCGAACGACATTTGAAACGCGGGCCTGGGTCACGGCCCCATCTTGAAGGAACCGGGGAACCCGATGACGCCGAACCTGAACCGACCACCTCGAACAAGGCCGCCGCGTTGGGAATCGGGATCGATGCCATTGGTCTCCACTGGCATGGCTCGGTCACTCTGGCAGGTACTTCCGAAGATCTCGCTGCGTCTTGTCAGGGACCAAAATACAAATGGCGTGACCAAACCCAAGTATGAGCGCTGCTCGGTCAGTTGAGGCCCAAGTGTTTCGAATGCGAGGGTGTTCTTGGCCAGCGGCCATCCCTTCCTCCCGCAGCGCCGCTTGCAAGAGACCGTCAACATATTCCAAACCCTGTTGGCGGGATGCATCAGGGACGAATGATACGTCTCGTCCCAGCGTTTGGCGGTGGCTGAAACGAAGGGTTGGTTGGTCCGATGTGTTCGGATATGGTCTGGCGTCCAAGCTTCCGGCCATCGGCGCTGCCAAGTGAATGTTGAAGCAAGTCAGCTTGACGAATCCACTTTCCAAAGTCGTAGCACAAGGATATAGCAAACGCATTGATTATTACAGATATCATTGCGGTATATATACCCAAGAGGAACGACGGCCATAATATGGTATATGCACGTATGCACAATACGTCGTAGATACCCCAAAAAGATTGTGCAGCGATCAGCTCAGAGGATCACGCCAACGATCCCTGGAAAATAACATTAGCATCAGGCAAAGCCGGCGTGAGCATCAGCGTACCATAGGATCCCAAGCTGGCAGGACGACCGGATTGCTCGCCTCAAACACCTTGACCAGGTCTTTCGGTGCAAACGACCTGTGCACTACGACCTGGTACACGAACCTGAACGAGTAGTCGCGCCGCGTCAGCAAAAACTTGACACAAAGCGACATCAAACACGTACTCATCAAACCATTTCTCGCTCATGACCATGAAGCCCTTGTTGCCGCTGTCGTCGCCCCATGAGTTTTCAACCTTAAAACGAACCGGGGACCCAGTCTTCTCGTCAACGTGTACACCAGATATCACCATTGCGTGGGTCATGGTTGATTCGTTAGTTTGCAGGCGTTGGGCTTTGGTCAACGATAGGGAGATATTGAATGCTTGCTGAAGTTGCCCCACGAGAATCAGCATCAAGCATAACTGCGAAGCGCCGTAAACTGACCTCATATTGGTGATAGGCAGTGTCCATGATGCCGACGTCATGCAACGAGGATGAGAACTGGCCAACATCACACCCGAAGAAGACTGGTTGGCCAGCCTTGATCGTCCGGACGACTGCGGCTTTCAGTTCGTCGACTGTCGTGTTGACGTCTGGAAAACGGTTCAAATTTGCATGTATACGGGAGAGAGTGACACTCACAAAGGACGGGACGGCCACCCCAGATGTTACCAAGCTTGTCGACGGTGTAGAGCTTGTTGTAGTCATTTCTGGGATCGTTGATCAGCGAGAAGCATTCCGCAGGCTAAATGAATGTGGTAAACACCACATCTCGCAAAGACAAAGTAAACGACTAACTGGATATTTGGTAGTAAATGCCCGGTAGAATTCAACAGGTGTACCCTCCCACTTGGAATACTTGCCGTCCTCGTTGTAATATTCCCAGGTGAACGGAACATCGGGTCTCGGCGGGACACCAAGAGTCGCGGACATGATGGTGTAGATTTCCTGCATGAGTTCCTCTTTCTTCGCGCGAAGGGTGGCTTGTACCTGTTCGCATGACAAGGTCGTATCGGCGCGAAGGGAGACGGAAAGAGCACGAAGGGTGAGGGCATGCTCGCGGAGCCTGGTCTGTAAGAGGGTATTGATGGGGCTGGAAGCACCAGAGTGCAACGACTCGGGGTATACGGGTTGAGGAACGAGACCATAAGTCTAAGATATCAAACAGGTGAAACAAATGACTGAGGAACGGGACTGTGCCGACCTCAAGGATGTTCACGACCATGTCCCATTGACCACCATCGCTGATAAGGTCATCTGCAAGGAAGTTGACAAGTCGGTCGTCGATCGGAAGGTCAGAGTTCTCAATAGATAGCTCGAGGTAGTAGTTGGACTTGTTGAGCTTGTCCCAGAAGAAGAGGTATGACTGCAAAGTAACGTCTCAGAAATACACGAGGGATGGGGAAGGAACATTTGCCAACTTGAGAACATTGAAACTCTCGAAGCTTGAGCTTCTTCATAACCTCGTACCTGATAACATTGGTTGTTGCGAAGAGCCAGCAACGACCGCTCGACTTCTGGTTGGTGACGGGCCCAGTCTTGAACTCGACTTCGGTGTTAAAAACATGGGGAATGGCAATCTGGGCTTCACGGGAAGTCAGGGTAGTCTTTATGTTGCTGTGGGCCAAGATGGTACGGGCGAGCTGGATCTTTGGATCGGCAGCTGCAGTGGATTCCCAGGCGTCAATGTTGGCAAGCTGGATAGAGCCGTTGCCGGACTTGGGTACTGACAAAGACGTGTCTGTACCCCGGACGTTCAAAGGAGTCTTCTCGTCGATGGACTTGCTGGGACGGTCGACTGGTCTGGTGCACTGGGAAGCGACCTTTGAACTTGCGGAACCCATTGCGCGCTTATAGGGAGTGAGAAAGAGAGCGGTGGGGATGGCACTTGTTCGGACCCGTTCATTTTTATACATCCACGTCTTATCTCCCGAGTGAGCACGCGACCTGGTCTCGATAACAGTACCTCAGCGTTCGTGCTTTCTCAAACCAATGCACTGTGGAGTATGTACATTGCCTCGCTCTCCTGTGTCATTCATCCTGATCCATACGCTTAACGTACGTTGTTTTTGATGAAAGCAAAAAGATACAGACAAACATGCAGATCAAACAAGACAAAAGTTGCGGATTGCTCGTGGAGTAAACACGCGATCATCGCCCTATGATACAGTGCACAGGACCAGTCTCTGGGCCCTTGTTTTCTTGTTGCAGGTACAGTGTGTCGTCAAGCGAAGGTGTTTCAAACGTGTCTTGGCAGATCCGGGCCTCCCATTTCACAGGCTGCATACTGTTAGATGCGGTGACATAAGGCCTGTGAAGGAAATGAACGCCACTGAGTCAATACATGGGGATAATTAGGAGAATAACACACCATGCAAAAAGAGTCGCCCTCTCTCTGCGTCATATACAGCAGAAGTGCTTCCAGAAGCCAACTCGCCAGGGTCTTCGAATACCTATTGAAACGGATCAGCTGCATCCCCTTCCGCCAATTTTAAATTCATATACCTTGTCGATGTTATATTTTTCTCCGTAGAACGAGCCGAGGCCACGGTTGACTGTGATCCTCAACGCAGAAGAGGCAACCAAGGCAGAGGGATCGTTAATTTGCCGCGTGACAATCCCAAGAGCATCAGATAGCCCTTCGTGGCCGCTTGTATTTATTGTTCGGCGATATAAAGTAAAACACGGCTAGCCTACCTGCAGCCCAGAGTGCTCCATTGGCGTCAATGGCCAGATTATCCAATCCTCGATCTGGGCGCAGAGAAGGTCAAACGTGTAGTAAAAGGGTCAAACCGAACTCGAACCGGTCTTTATAACCTCCGTAAAAGCGAAGGTGTCGTCAGACTGTCGTTCCAGCACTGTGACGCCCCCAAGGACGCAGTCCGCGACATAAAATGTGTCATTACCGAGATTTGACCCTTTCACTATGCCATTGCTGGCATGGAGTCCAGTGTAAGCGAACTTGCAACCCTGATCCGCGCGACAGAAACCAATGGATGTGTCAGGGGCCAGTGCTAGTAAACTCTGAAGCCTTCTCTGAGAGAGGTATCAGACTTTGAGGGGCAGGGAGGGAGAGAGCTTACAAAGCCAGTTTTATGTTTGTGATCGTTGGTGAAATGGACGCTTTCTCCGTCTGGGGAGCCCACGACGTCATTGGGGGTAATGATGACCCTAGGGTCCCGGAAGGTCCGGACATGCTCCAGCGTCCCGTTTTCGACGCGTGTTCTAAAGACCTCGATGACAGAGTCCGCGCCAACTTTTAGTGGGTCTGCTGATTCAGGTTTCCTGTGGTTGACGAGATACACGTAAAGGACAGAAGGGTTATCAAGAGAGGACACGACGTCCATTCCATGCAAGGAAATTCCGCCCAGAGACAGGGGACCGGAGAAGGCGAGCCGGTTGATGGCGTCGGTCTGGGGGTCATAAGTGGCCACATAGTCCGATTCAGACCTTGCATCTGGATTTAGTCGATTAAGAGTGGGCGTCCAGTGTGTGCGACTGTGTGGCGTGGAGCAGGCAAGATAAATGAGGCCAGTGGGCTGGTGGAGCACGAGTTCTGCAGCGTGGGCTGAGTCGCGCAGTTAGGCAGGGAACACCGGACCTACTCTCACACGCCTGGAGTTGGGGTACTGTCTTGCAATTGCGATTCCCGACCGCGTCAATGACCCTGCCCACGCCGGATGCAGACAAGGCGGGCCTTAGATGGATGTAAAATGCACCCAGGACTGCAAAGAAGATGACTACGGCGGTGAGCAGCATCCTGCCAGTTCATGGTGAATGAAGCGACCGGTAAAACTGGTCAATTAGCTTGGCCACGTGATCACAGATCACTGAGACGATCAACAACAACACCACCACTAGTACTGTGATGCCCCTAATCCGTGTGATCTATGTTCAGCCCCTCCAAGGTGTTGACCGCTTATGATCTTCTCTTCAGTAGTGGTAAGTCTGTGACATAAGCCGTTCTCACGAACGTAGCTTGCCAAGTGCACATGCCCAACGCCCAGGCGCCCAATACCCATATTAGCTAGGCGTATGACGAATGTAGCATGCTCAAGCTACTCAGCGCAGGCTATATTAGCTGGCCCCCGCCCCTCTCTCTCCTCGAGCTCTCTTTCTGCCTTTTCCATTCGTCACGCGGGCTCTTGGTCTTGCTTCCCTTCACTTTCACCCACCCACCGCCTCCCGAATCGTCCATTCTAGCACTGGGTTGATCCCTTCGTGCCCGTCCTTCCGCCCACCTCTCATCTTCCGGCGCGTCCTCCTTGGTGTGATCCGACCCTCCCAAGCACTCGGTCCCCTCGTATTGTCCAACCAGCCCTCGATCACGTGACCCGCGGCCCGCCAAACCAGCCTGCCCCACATCGCAAAATTTAGATATCATCCTCATCCATCTCTCGCATCTTTCGCAGAGTAACCACGAATCACGAAGGCCACTCCCAAAGTCACCGTCCTAACAACGTTAACTTCATAATAATCCTTTTTGACGCCTACCATGAACATCGCTTTATTGCAAGTTCGTTTTCCATCTCTCCTCCAAATCGACAAACAAACTCGTTGATAATCACAGGTGTCTGCGCCAAGTTTGGCGTACATGTGTCTCGGCGGTTTTGTTGTCCTGGTAAGTCTCTCCACTTGGGATTCTCTCCCCCGTCGGTGCCACGAGCCGAACACATTGGCCCTAGATCCCGAAGCTCACTATGCTTTATTCAGTTTTCTATGGCGTCCCTCCTGGTCAAGGAAACAGTTTGTTTCTCTCAACCCCCCAGCCTTATCATCCAATTAAGTCACAATTAGCTGTACATCAATGAAGTCGTCCTTGGCACCGGCTTCGGCATCATTATTGGCCCTTACGTAGCCAACGTATTTGATCCTCGTTCCTGGGGCGGCGCCCAAGAGAATGTTATCACCCTCGAGATCATGCGCGTGGTTCTTGCCACTGGTTTGTTCGCGGTGGGCGTAGAATTACCATGTGCTTACATGAAAGAACATGCTAAGAGTCTCCTCGTTATGGTTGTCCCTACCATGGCCTTCGGCTGGGTCATCGTCTCTGGCACGTCTCTTAACCTCACTTCTTTTCACTTTGTTAACATATTTCCATATCATATAGCGATCTTGCATGCGCTCTTCCCTGGTTTGGACCAAGTGTCGGCCCTTTGCATTGCCGCTTGCCTCACTCCAACTGATCCGGTCACTTGTGCTGCCATCACCCGTTCGTCTCCTGCTCCCCGTACCTCATCCTAGCGTTTACCCGATCTTCTGTCTAGGTGGCAGATTTGCTACTAGGCACGTTCCTGTGGACATTCGTCGGATTCTTTCGGCCGAATCTGCGGCGAACGATGGTCTAGCATACCCCTTTCTCAGCATTGCAATCTACCTCACTGTCGAATCTTCAATCCGCGTGGTCATTGCGAAATGGTTCCTTGTTGGCTGGTTGTGTGAGTTGCTTCATGCTGCAGGTTCACCATCAACTTTCTGATTTGGTTGGATGACGCAGATCAGGTTATCCTGGGTACCATTATTGGAGCCGTTCTGGGTCGGTTACTATTCACCACTCGGGGTGCTTGGCTTACTCTTTTACAGGGACCCTATTCTCCAAGTTGATGAAACTTAGTCATCGCAAGGGCTTCATCGATCGCGAGTCGTTCGTCGCGCAGTACTTAGCCCTTTCGATATTCACGATCGGTGTGGCTAGTTCCCTTGGTGTTGATGATCTTTTGGCATCCTTTGCAGCAGGTCAGAGCGCTTTTTTGCAATTCTGTGACATGTTATGTCTCACCCCTCCATAGGTTGCGCAATCTCATGGGATGGCCACTTCAATGTCCTGACAGCAGATGATTCGTTCTCATCCGTAATTGACTATGTTTTAAACTGCGGCTGCTTCATCTATATTGGTGCTTGGCTCCCTTTTGAATCGTACAATTCGCCAGAACTGGGAATTACTCCATGGCGATTGGTCGTATTGATGATTGCAATCCTTGCCCTTCGACGCATTCCCTGTCTACTTCTGCTTTACCGGTGGGTACCCGAGATCACATCTTGGAAGGAAGCGCTATTTTCCGGACACTTTGGTGGGTCAACGCATTATGGCGTACCATGATTTAGTACTCAATGTTGCTTCCATAGGCCCTGTGCGTACCTCCCCTGTGTTCTCAGACATGACAATGGTCCTATGTTCCTTCATGTATAGATGGGAGTCAGCGCGATTTTCGTTTCTGCCTTAGCTCTCACACGTTTGCCAGCACCCGCGAATCCGCCGGCGGACCAGGGGCAGTTGCTTGCCGCAACGATTCAACCCATTGTATCGTTCATAGTACTTGGTTCCATCATCGTCCGTACGTATTCTTTTTGTCTTCCGTGTGGCGGTCAGAGCGTCATACATTATCACAGATGGTCTCTCCATCCCGTTCTTTAACTTGGGAAGGGGCGTCCAGTCTCGCACTGCCACCCTTACCCTTACTTGGACTCGTACAAGAACTTTCGGCACTTTTCCCGACTGGATGCTCTCCGTTCACCGTCCAGAACACGCCGGAACAGGCACCCCTGCCGTCACAGCCACCGATGTTGATGTGGAATGTGGAATGGCAACCGGCGGAGAAGCCGACGACAAGACTGAAGGCCGACCCCACCAGACGAGCGACGGTCCGTCTACGCCAAGAGTCGTGATTTGCGTTCCCGCGGTGGACGAGGCGGGGGCCATCATCAGCGACCGTACTCCTGGCGGTGGGGGCGGTGACGAAGCCACTGAACCCACACAAGTTTGTTTTCCTGATGTGTTATCCCTGCACGTCATCCACTGAAGATTTTTGCCTTCTAGGCCGTTGAAGAGAATCCCGACAGTAGCGAACCGGGTGGGGCGGCTCTAGAGCCCAAGCTGGCGCGAGTCCCTTCGGCTGAATAATATTTACCGTGTGGCCGCATCGTACTCCGACTTCGTGATCTCAGGGATGACCGGGACCATAGGACATTCATGATTGATACCGAGTACTTTTTGGCCGCTCGTGCCGGTGGTTCGCAACACACCTTAGTTATTCCCGCATCATTTCCGCAACCCTTGACCTTGACTCGTTTCTTAATGGATGTATCAGTTTTCTTGTATGGGTCACCCTCTAGAATTTACAATGTGTTATCTCCTCATATTACAATGTCTGCTGTGATGTGCCCAACAAGCAAAGGGGAATAAACGATAAGCAGGGTATGTAAAGTGGAGAAGGTCAAACGAAGGACAAGGGGGCATGTCGAGGAACCGTACGACAACATCTACTACATAAATAATGCACGGGTCCATAGCGATTGTGTGCGTAAAAAGGATGGAGAGTATATGGAGAAAATGAACGTGAGTGAGGGGTGTCCCATTCGCGACCAAATCATTCAAATGGATTCGTACGACCAGCCTGTGGTACGAAAACATACATGTGTGCGTCAGGTGACGGCGTTCCAAGGTGACGTTGTGGTAAACCCTGCGTACCTGATTGTCGCCTCCTCGATCGGGACCCTCGCTGCATCCACACAACCAGTCATGCCACCACCGGACCTCCTCTCTTTCTTCCGGGTCTTTGCGCGGTGGCAGCGGCGGCGACCGAAGGACGGGTTGTGGTGTCGGTTGGAGCGACGTTACCTGTGGTATGCTCCCCAGCGGGGAAGGAAGGTCGAGTGGGCGAGGTGGTGGAACAAAGGGTACCTCACTCCTCGAGGACCGCTTTCGGGCGTGTGTGTTGCTCTCGGCGCTGAGGCACACTGTCGGGGTTTCTTGTAGGGTCTGTTGCGCGTGTGCGTCTGCAAATGGTGAAGGTGAAGGCGGTGTGGAAGGTGGTAGCGTCGGCGTCGGGGTTTCAGGGGTGAGTGTAGGCGTGTGTGAACGCGTGCGCTCCGAGGGGTGTA
>JBBPRU010000008.1:0-33339 GCA_038093245.1 Boletus holoroseus
TTTATGCCACAGGGCTACTTGGCCAATTTGTCTGCGCCGAAGTTATCTGTTCATGTTTGACCATAACCCTTCGTACTGTTGAAGCACGTTCTCCACAGATGAGTCGATGACATCCGAGTAATACATTGATTACCACATAGTGGTGATAGATGTCTCGAGGCTTGTCAGGCGGGTATAGATATCTTGATAGTTCAATGGTGAAGTGGAGAAATAAATCCCCTCAAAGAATGGTGGACGGGCCCCGCTTCCTGATATGTACTCGAATACTCACAGGGACGCGGACAAAGAAAGTCAGTCACATGACTTGTGACACGTCAGTAAAATCGGTCAGACTCTGTATAAAGGTTTCAAGGTCAACTGCACTTCGCTGCTCAGTCTTGTTCCGGTGTCCCAACGATGCGTTTGCTCCGCTCGTTGGTTCTGGCGCTCTCCGTCCTCACATCCCATTCACTAGCCCAGGATGCTACTGATACCCCAAGAGTCAAGCACGAATACCAGGTGCGCGTCTCGCAACGCTCTTGTGTCCAACCCTAATCCAAGCGCAGAGCGATGTAGCGCGTCTTCGCAAGATAGTCATCAACAGGTAAGTATCCCTTTACGGTCGTGCTCTGTCGGGGTCTCATGCACTCTTCAGTCTTTACTCCAACAGGTATTAGATCTTGTTTTCTTCCTTGCCTCCTGGGTTTGATCCAGTAACTCTAGAGATGTTTTCCTTCGAGAACTGATTTCCAATGCCAACGATGCTCTTGAGAAATTCCGTCTGACTGCTCTTGTGGAGAGAGACCTCTATGACGGTGTTTCCCCCTTGAACGTGACCATCAAAGCCGTGTGGAATGAAGATGGCACTGGTGGTCGCATTATCGTCACTGGTGCGCGTTCTTCCAGTCATGTTCTGCGTGAAACTAATAGAGCTAGATACTGGCATTGGAATGAGTGCGGAGGAACTGACAAGTAACTTGGTACGTTGATAGGGCGGTGCTGACGGTTAATAGACTCACGTTGTGCTCAGGGAACACTGGCAAAATCAGGGACTTCTGAGTTCCTCGCAAAAGCGGACAACATGGATACCACCAGCTCTGGTAACCTGATCGGTGCCTTCGGTGTCGGATTCTACAGCAGGTGCCTATCACTCTACACTTTATTCTGATACGACGTTCCAAGACTGAGTATTTTAATCACCGCTTCTAGTTTCCTTGTCGCAGATAAAGTCACAGTCGCTTCTGTTCCTCCAAAATCCTCCAAGCATCCCAACCCCTCGCAGTATATTTTTAGCTCCTCTGTTGATGAAGGAAATTTTGAAGTATATCCTGACCCCCGCGGAAATACCCTTGGACACGGCACAGAAGTCACTCTTGAATTGAAGGCTGACGTGAAACATTATTTGGTCTCCTCGAACCTGATGAAGCTCATGTATGTAGGCCTTGCAATTATGATACACATCACACTGAAACTTGTCAAAGTAACCAACATTCGGTCTTCTCTACCTCTTTCCCTATCTATGTTTGGAACGAGGTTGAGAAGGAGATTCCTGTGGAAGAAGAAGGAACACCTGAAGATCATCCTGAGACAAAAGATGACGAAGAGGAAGCTGTGGTCGAGGAGGAGAAACAATCTGAGCCTGTTGTACCCAAGACAAAGAAGGTTATGGTTGGCATGTGGGAGCATATGAACTCTCAACCTCCTCTTTGGATGCGGTAGGTCTCTGTCATTCTGAATGAAAGGGACTCCAAATTAAGTTAACAAATGCTAGGGATCCAAAAACTGTCACGGATGAGGAGTATGGATTGTTGTACCAAGCCACGTTTAAGGACTTTCAGAAGCCTCTAACATGGACTCATTTTGCTGGGGATTCAGGGGATGGTGTCTCCTTCCGCGCACTCATTTATATTCCTTCTCGCTTGTGAGTCGCGAGCCTGAGCATGGAAGCCTTGATCATTGATACACTCTAGATCTAATGATTTCTTCAACCAACCACTTGATGCATCCACCAACGACGTCAAACTGTTCGTAAAGCACGTATTCATCACTTCCGATCTCGGTGAATATGCTCTACCGAAGTGGGCTAGCTGGGTTAAGGTCATAATTGACGGTACGCACTTTGCCTATCTCAAGGACAGTGACTGAATATGTCGATTCGTGTGTAGCTGAGGATCTCTCTCTAAACGTATCTCGCGAGACATTGCAATCCAGTGCATTCCTCAAACAGATCAAGAACTTCATTATTCGCCGCCTCCTTCAGCTCTTTGGAAAGATTGCTGAGGAAGATCCGGAGAAGTTCCATGAGATCGTCGGAATATTTAATACCGTTCTCAAGCTTGGCGCGGTGGATGACAGCAAGAACCGCGAGAAAATCGCGGCCCTGACGCGTTACACAACCAACCAGAGAAACGATACTTCCCTCGATGATGTACGTGTATTACGGTGAAAAAAGGAGACTGGCGGACTGATCTATCCAAGTATGTCAGCAATAAGAAACAAGGCCAGAACCAGATCTTCTATCTTGCTGATATGGGTAAACCTGCCGAGCATCTTGCAGGCAGTGTTTTCGTGGAGAAGCTCCATGCGAGGGGCTATGAGGTCTTCCTGTTGAATGAGCCTTTGGATGAGATCTTGATACAACATCTTCAGAGCTGGAAGTGAGTTATGCTATACATTTATGCGGACTAAATGCTGACTGTTCACAGGGGCATTAGATTCCAAGATGTCGCGAAGGCTGGTCTCAAGTTTGGAGATGGTAGGCATTAATTTCGATGCACGATTCAGCAGTGAGTAAGATTCGCTACAGATTCCGAGGAAGAAAAGGAAAGCATGGCAACTCTGAAAGAGAAGTTTGCGCCTTTGCTCGACTGGCTGGGGGTCCAGGTTGGCGAGAATGCGAGGGATGGTGAAAATCTTTTGTCCTCACGCTGAAAGATTTACCTAAGTTGACCATGGGACACAGTTGTCATCTCTGATAGGCTTGTAACGAGCCCATGCGCTATCGTGGCGGACAGCTTTGGCTTCACGGCCAATGTCCAAAAGCTGATGAGCGCCACAAACAGAGGCGCCAAGGATGATGCCATGCAAGAGATGATGAAAAAGCAGAAAGTACTTGAGATTAACCCTCGGTCGCCTCTGATTGAGGGATTGCTCCACCGGGTCGAACAACTGGAGATAGATGGTACAGTGAGGGATGAGGAGCTTGAGGCCGAACTTCAAGAGGTCGCTGCGATTCTCATCGATGGAGCACTAGTCCGCTCTGGCTTTGACGTAACCGACTCTAATCAGTAGGTTTCCGGCCGACGCATACTTCCTGCTGACTGACAAAACGGCGCCTTAGATTCCTGACCAGGGTGGATCGTGTCCTGAGACGGTCATTGGGTGTGTCTGAGACTGCGCCAACCGACAGTACTGTGAAGCCTGCGCCGCCTGTTGATCCGTCGCTTCCCGAGGAGGTTTTGAGGCACGAAGAAGACGCGAAGACATGGGATGCATTCGTAAACAATGAAGGATTCCAGGTGGAGGTGGAGGAGATTGATGAAGAGGGGAACGTAGTTGTTGCGCACGACGAACTGTGATGTAGTACTACTGACTATGGCATTGAATGGTTCGAGTCGAAATCAAGTAGGAATTATTAGTCCCAGCTGTGCGTTCACACCTTGCAAGCAGTAGCTCAAACTCGACCAACCACTCCCATTTTCACCAACGTCCACAGCTCAACTGGGCTCATCATGCCACCAGCCAAGCCTGCTGCATTCTCCCGTCTGCAGCTCGCCGCAGCCCTGCTCGGTGAGTCCCCGACTTTGTCTTAAGCTCCGCAGTCGAATAAATTCCGCCGTCATACATCCAGAATACGACAATGATCCAGACAATCCCGACGCACCCTACCGCTCCGCTCACGAGAGCGCCATCTTCGCTCACCTCCGTCGCCACGACCCTTTGAATAAGTCCCGCAGGAGCGTCGATTATCTCGGTGTTCAAGTTCCAAGCGAGGTCGGAAGCGATCCACCAAATAGAAAACCAAGGGCCTCAATAGACGCCCTGCGCAACCCTTTCGGAAACGCAGACGACGAGGATGAGTCGGCTGACGACAATGATGTAGAAGTTGACCTTACCTCATGGGGACTCGACGCTTTCATGGAAAAGAACAAGGGAAAAGGGAAGGGAAAAGGGAGGGCGAAATCAGAGATGCTTCCCAATCCACACGTCCATGCCCCAGTGCGTACTGCGCACAGTGTCGCCGGTGACACCCCCCACAGCAGGAATGTGCGATCCATGAGTCTTGGGACCTTGAATGATTTCGGCGCAGGTGGTGCATTTTTGGACGCTGCGACTGGCCCCGACAGTCTTGGGCGTGTGCGGCCCTCGGCAGACCTCGACCAGCTCCAGTCGCCACAACCACCACTCCAACGCCGTCGTGCTTCTACTCATGTATTCATCGAGACTCTCCCTGTTCAACCACCTCTCCATTCTGTCCCTTTCCCTTCTGTCTCCGTTTCAGGGCGGTCCTCTCCTGGTCCAGAGGAAATTTTAAGACCAGGTTCCCGTTCATCACGCTTAGATTTGCAGACCGCTCACGCGCGCACACAATCTAATGCAAGCTTAGGTTCAAAAGCTTTGCTCAACGATATTCCTAACCATGACAATGCCAATCCATTCGCCGTTCAACCTCCCTCTCCAGATCGTGCTTCTCGCTTCGACCCGAAGGCAAATCGAGGTCGGACCACGTCGGTCGGATCGATGGGCACCATGGCATCAAAGAACATGCTCGCAGATGACAACGCTTTCTCCGTTCGTCCTCCTTCTCCCTCCCGTTCCTCGCGCTTTGATCCCAAGGTGCATGGACGGACCTTGTCTGTTAACTCCATGGGCACACGTATGCTTCTTGAAAACGACGTTGATGCCCAGTCGCGACGTGATCGACCTCTCTCTACGTTAGAATTACTCCGGCCGAAAGTTCTTGTTATGCCAAGCCCCTTACAAAGCACCGTCTCTGCTCAACCACCTCAGTCCACGATGAGACTGCATAGCGGTCTCGAAGTATCTACTGATGGTGCTCCTCTTCCCCAGATTGTCCGATCTTCCCGTCCGACTGTACCTGTTGCTTCCAACTCTTTTACCCCGAATCCTCGCGCCAGTCTTTCGTTATCTCAACTTGCTTTCCGAAACACGTTGATCGTCGGTGGGCAGAGGGATATTGCCTACTCGGATATTGATCGTCATTTCCCTCGTGCACTCAAAGATGGAGAACAAGCTCACTTTGAGATGCAGGAGGAAGAGTCACCAGTGCCTTCCTCTGTTCCCTTACCTTCTGTGCTGCCGCCAACGGAGTTGGAGATCAGACGACCTGCTGGTAGATTGTATGGTCGAAGTTTGATCGACAATCTCGAACACCGCAAACTGGAGATGAAACAGAAGGCTCGGTATGCTTGACATCATTAATGACAGTTTTCCAAGGCTGATTGTCTTTGCTCCATCATAGTACATTCCAGGGTGATAACCGACCTTCTATGATGGTCCGCGGACAGATCAGACGTCCAAGCACCCTGATTGATCCAGATTCACTTGGCCCGATACCGAATTCGCGGAACCCCGAGAACAGAGCCTCAGCGTTCATGAGACGAAGCTCCACTGCCAAACCACTCCTCGACTTAAACGGCGAGAGACCACGTATCGTTGGAGCTTCGGCTTCTACCGGGGATCTCCCACAAAGCCGCTCCGTCTTTGGCGTCGACACGTTGTGGGATCGCGAGTTGCAGAAGCTCAAGGAGATCGAGGCTCAGGAACAGGTCGAGGTCAAGGAGCGCAAAAAACGCGAGCAAGAGGACACAGAGCGACGTCAGCGGAAGAAGAAGAAGAAGGGGAAGTCGAAGTTGCAAGACGCAGAATCCATGCCGCCACAACCCGACGCGAGCGCTCAGGATGTTTCCGAGTCTCGCGTGTTGTCCGAACCTCCTATCCTTCCGGCCATACAGAAGCCTATTCTCAGGCGTGTGCCAGCTGTAGATGATGATATACCAAGCGAAAGTGAAAGCGACGATGACGATGACGATGACGATGTTCCTTTAGGACAGTCTCTTGGCCGCTTCACCGACAAAGCGGCTGATAACTGGGTAGCAGAATCGTCTGACGAGGAAGAGCCAAGACGCACAACTGGTAATGAACTTCACTACATCAGGTCTGCCCCTCCACGAACAGTGCCACTTCCGGGCGGGGGTGGGGATGAAGATAGCGATGAGGATCTTCCCTTGACTGCGGCCTTCCAGCGGATTGCCAATCGGGCGACGCACTTACCTCCGAGGTTTGTCGACGAGGACGAGGACGAAGACAAACCTCTTGCAGCAGTGCTTAGTGAATCGAAGCTCTCACACAATCAGTCCAAGCTATCCCTACCAAATTTCAACTTCGACGATCTCCCTGGCGGACGTCCACCGACAAACGACGACGACGACGACGAGCAGCCCCTTGGTCTCCGTGCCTCCCGTCTTCCTGCCATGGCTTCTCATACCTCTCTTCCGTTCATGGGTGGGGATGGTGGGGATGAAGACGACAACAAGCCACTTGCCTTCCACCCCGAGCAACAACGCAAGACACAGCACCAGATGCTTGCTCAGTTACAGCAGCAGCAGCAGCAGCAAATGATGGTGCAAGCACAGATGCACAACAACTTCTACTTTGGTTCCCCTGCGATGATGGGCTCTGGGTTCTTCGGAACACCCATGAATGTGGGCATGGGCATGGGTATCCCCCCTTTGATGGGCATGCCTATGCCTCCTTCTCCTCCTCCAGTGCATGATGCTGCTAAGTATGGGCGCGTGGACAGATGGCGTCACGACGTCGCTGTCGAGGGGGCACAATAGACTTTCTACTTCTTTCTACTTTATTAGTCACTTTTGGACGGTTTGAAGCTATCCCGATACTACCCTCCCTCTCTCAGTTTCTCCTTACCACACAGTACTCACACCCCTCCTAACATGACACTCGATCGATTCCTTTTCCCCCTCGAAATAGGAAGACATTAGAAATAAGTCACTCCTTTAATGTCCTTGGCATACAGAAATACATCGGTACTACTCGAGATAAAATGTCCAGGGTAGATCTACTCGGAATATACCGTGAAACAATGCGACATGGATCCATGAATGAACGTGATTATTAACTTGTTGCAAGGGTTATAATACGATGCGTGCACGGGTGGGAACCAAAGAGGGGAAGATTTGAACTTGGGGGTGGGCTTGCAGCGACGAAACATGACTTGGCAGCAAAACATTGATAAAAGAAGGGAGGAAATGTCAAACTTTCAAACTTGGTCTCATCATAATTGTAGTCAGTATTGAACGTGTATGAGTATAGGAACGGGGAGAGGCAAAGAGAAATGGGGTGATCATGACGGGTTCGTAATCCACAATCGGCGTTTCGGGACTGTGACAATCGAGACCTCTCGTCTTCCCATTTCTTCCTCTATCCGTCGTTGTCTAGTGTCTTCGTCGATATCGTCTTCGTCATCATCTGTCTCGACGGAACGAGGGCCCTGGCTTGTGGAGACGTCGTCGTGACCGGTCGCGCGGTACGGGGGTTGGTGCAGGTATGGTCCGCGAATGTCGGTCGGGAAAGGATATTGATCCGTGCCTGTCATGGAGAGCGGGCGGGAGGTTGGTGTACCAGGGGATGTGGCGAGCTGAGGGAGTGGGCCACGAACGCGCGCAGCCAAAGTAGTCAGAAGGGATTTACCCGGACGTCCATGCCAAGCGAGTGCAAAGAGTGATATGTAAAAAATGATGGTCCAGAGGAGGAATACAGCAAACAGAGACATAGGGGCGCGATACCAAAGAGCAACGAGAGATAGGACGCAAAGTGCAAGAACAAGCATGTGAAAGAGAACCCGGAGCGAGAGCTCGAAAGGCGGTGGGAGCTCGTACGTGGTACGGGGAAACACAGGCGCTGGCATCAATGCGCGAGTACTAAGCATGTCTGTTGTATTAGGAGTCGAGCCATTTGAAAGCCCCTGCGTTCTGCCGTGATTGGCAACGTAATCAAGCTCGTTCTGTTAATTTGATGACCATCGTTCATACGAATATCGCAATGAAAGGCAGGGACAGAAGAAACAGCATGAAGTCAGCATCGTCAGATTCTCAAGCGACATGAAGATCATGCATACCACTGCATTTAGACTGCGCCGCCGATCGAGCCAATCGACATCGCCCAGACTACGAGGCACCACTGGCACACGCTGATAAATCTCGATATTTGGATATGCGAGACCATTGTTACTGGCCCTGCGGACGCGTGCAGGGCGGTTAACTACCTCGAAGGCTCGCTGAGGTGCAGCGGAATGTATTGATTCGCTGTCAGTTGAGATCCTTCCTTCCCGGCTCCGGCGACCAAGCCAAAAACTAGAGCCACCCCATGAATGTAAACGCGCGCGTGGTGAGGCAGGAGGTGAAGGTGGGTATTGTGTCTGCTGTGGAGCAGGGCTTGATGCCGGCTTCTCTGCAATATCCACCGAATTAGCGCGAGATGCAACGACCTCGGAACGATCGACGACTTCCTTTTGAGGGGGACGCCGTGCTAATCGAAAGAATGACAGAAGATAGAGGGAAGGAACGACGATATATAGTGCAACGACTAGTATTAGTCCCGCTATGCCGTGTCCTGTTTGCAGAATGAGACTTGAAGCACTACGTTTTGTCACGACCACCGTGGATCGGATGGACGTGAAAGATGTAACAAGGCCTGAGAGCCCCAGTCCGTATGCTGGGATAGCAATCACCCACGCTAAATAGACAAAGGGGGATTTACGGTCAGTTGGGTGCGTGATCCTTGCTGGCGGGAGTGCTAATCGCGCGAGGAGGATCGCGGGGAGGAGGAGGGCAACGGAGAGAGGGGCGGCAAGCTTGTGTGCGAAGGAAACGTCGTACGGGTCAAACAACTGGGTGGTGGAGGTAGTGGTGACCGTAGGTGTGGCCGTGGGAGTGCGCGCTGACGAGGTCGTCGTCGGGGGCGACATGAGCTGAGATGCGCACTGGGTCATATATTGAATGGTGACCCCTGCGCCATTGGCATCGAGGCCAGTTCCCAGTTGCCCAGTGGGTGCGCCCCAGGAAGAATTAGAGGCGGTGATGACACCGTTGTAGGCTCTGAGGATCCAGACTTCATCAAGGTATGCACCATTCACATCCTGACCGCCAAAAACGATAGTATCTGCGGCTCCTTGTCGGTTACTGCCGACAAGCGCTTCATTGAACGAGTAAGCGACTGCGCCTTCGCGAGGAGTAGGGAAAGTGGGTATGCCGGATGTTCCTGGGTCACCTGCGGGAAGGACTCTGCTCCACCCCCCAGTACTGGTGTCCAAGACTGCAACTTCACCACGTTGAAGCCCGCCTTGATCGTCCCAGTAGGAAGAATTAAAGGTGCCGAGGATGAGGAAAACCTGCGAAGCAAAGGAGGAGGAGGCTGCGGAAGGATTGAAGACCAATGCACCGCCGTATCGGGGGGCGGGGCAGGGAGGTGGGGTTATTTCTGAAGGAGAAAGACCTGCATTGACAACGTAAGAATTGGATTCGGCACAAGTGTCGCTGGAGTCGACAGTGATATTGCATCCGCTGATGGAGACAACGGAGGTCCCCAGGACGGCGGAAGCTTGGTTGACGCTGGAGCCAGGTAGGTTACCGATAGTTTGACTGGACCAACTGCCGAGGGTGTTGTTTGTTGCGAGATTGGAAGAGAGAGTGCCGGTAACTTTAAACTGCCAAACCTCGTTGAGGGGGAACATAGAGTTACCATCTGTACCACCGGACATGTAGAAGGTCGTATTTGTGGAAACGATATCGGCGGCGGTGCGATAGTCTCGGCCACCCGATGCGCTCCATCGGGGGGGAGGCGCACCGGGGGAGACGTTGACCTGAGACCAGAATTCATTGACATAGTCGTACTCCTGGATGTGGCGTGAGGGGGAAAGCGAAAAGGAGAGAACGGGGACGAACCCAGACGTCAGACAATGGCTGATCATTGCTATCCTTTCCGCCGAGGAGAAGATGAGCATGGCGACTGCAGGGGAAGATGAGAAGAGAGGGGAGGGGAGAGGAGCGGGAGACGGACTAGCTGGAGGAGAAGTCATCGCCACTGAGGGCCATGTACCTGGCGGGAGGGGGAGTCATGGGTAGACCTGCCTGGGGGGCAGGAAGGGTCCATCCGTTGGTGTTGAAATCGATGCTGAAGGGAGACGGTGAGCTGAAGAAAGAGGAAGAGAGACGGACGGACAGGTAGGTCTGGGAGGTCGGGATGCCGCTGGATGATTCGCCGCCAAAGAGGAGGAGGGTGCGTGAGGAGTCGTCGTAGCCGATGGAGGGATACTTGAGTGGGGGTGCGGAGGTGCCCTGGAGGAGGTGGGTGATGTTGAGCCATTGGAGGGGGGGGACTGGCTGGCTGGTGGAGATGGACTGGGCGTGGGCGGGGCCAAGGAGGAGGAGGGGAGGGAGGAGGAGGGGGAAGAGCATGGCGACGAAGGAGGCGTCGCGCTCGGAGAGAGCGGGGGGCCCGTGCGAAGACAGAGTGGGACGACGACGAGTGACATTTCCTAAAGTGGAAATTCATCTGGGCGGAGATGCGGATGCCGACGATGCCGGTCGGGGAGAGATGTCTTTGTGTGCACATGCTGCCTTGTTTCAGTTATTGATCACGTGACCAAATAAGCCGTGTCGTCACGCTGGCTCAGCGCAACTTCGGATGATGCTACCTTGATCCATGAAACGTATATTAACAGATGAAGAGCGTGCGACTAGACTCGCGTCTCAGTTTCAAAGGAGCGACGGGTGAGCCGTGTGCATTTCTCTTTCTTTTTCCCGATGCATTAAACCTACCCTTAGTACATCCGCAGGTGATTTGGCTGCCAGCATTCGCGCCGCCTCCATGCGCGCCCGAAAAAGTCTGTTTCGTGTTTCCACGTATTCCCCGCCCCCAATGCGGCTCACACCCTTTTCAACGTGTATTGTAGCCGTCACTGAAGGATATCTGACTTCACCGCCTTCCTCACCCTTGAAACAGGCACCTGCCATCTCTCTAACCGCCGCTACTAGTTACCCACTTACCGCGCGTGAAAACAATCGCCAAATATTCTCCCCATCATCCGGCACCTATTCTCCCCTTCCATCTCCCTCCAAGCGTAAACGCTCCCACCCCGATTCTCATGACGATGACGAACAGGCGATCACACCATTCTTCATCACTCCCCAATCTCAAGATCGAGGAGACCTCGCGATGCAACGCTGTGGCGATGACATGGTGGTGGATAGCTTGGATAGGCCTATGAAACCCCTACGGCGATCTGGACAGATCAGGGAGGTGTCACCTCTTCCACCAACCCGCTCCTTGTTTCCATGCGAAACGGAAATGAATTCGCATCAATGCGAAGAAGAATCCACCAACATGCACTCTACACAGCTCCTCTAGCTTGAGTCGGCCGCCTCCGACAATGAACAACACTGAATTATGGTGCGGATGCTAATTATTTTAGGTAAGTCCTCCAAATGGTCACTGTTCCGACACAGCTTCCACTTTTGATTGCAGTGCTTGTCTCAAGATCGGTAACTTTACTTTTTTATGCAGACCCGATGTCAAGTGCTGGAAATATACAACTCGCCAATGTGTTGTAGATCTGCTGTGTTGTTGCTTCCAAATAATGGTCATACAGCTGTCAACATCCTGTGAACCAACGAGCCCGTGTGGCCTCTGAGATCCGGTCGCAAATGCACGCCTTGCGGAGTTGACAAAGTCGACCAAAATGCAAAGTACGCTAATTAGGTCCGTTACTTCAATGCATCAGCTGTTCCTCACGTTGCTCTGACAGATGGGCCTTGTGGTCGTTGGCCGGTTCTGCGTACGTAAGATATTTCGGTTGTCGTTTAATCGATATGGCCCTCGGACCCACCTACCTATCCCATTTGTCTGACACGCTCTGTTCCATCAACTTTTCCACATTAGGACTGTGCACCTTTCAGGTTAAGGGCTTTCTTTGCGCTATATCCCGCGAGCATCGAGACCAGACGCCCGATGCAGACAATTTCAGATCTCCGACCAGATACATGTTTCGTTCACTGGGAAAACTCGATTTAGTGCTGATCGCGTAGTATATCTATGTGCACAATCTCCACCGGCAAATAGGCCCTTTTTGTTCTTAAATCCCTTCCCCCGTTCAAACGACATCTGAACATCGTTTCACCTTCCCCTGTTCCCCCTTCCATTCGCCATGGCCTCACCGCCGTCCCTGCTAGCTTCCGGAGGAGAGGAACGTTTTGACAAGGCTAAAAAGCATCTATGGCGAGTAGTAGCACTTTCTCCTTCTCTCACCGTGACGGTTGGTTTGACCATCCATGCGACGTTGTAACAATGCATCGTCCCGCATTTCAAAAAGCGCGAACTCCGTCGCTTTGCGTCTTGACTTTTCTTGCTTCCGCGTATCGCCTGCAATGCGCTTATGCTGACGCCACACGTCCTCGCCACTGGGTGACTCGTAATCCAATGTCCTCACAGGGCTTCTGAATCCCCAACACACGAAGAGAACCATACAGATCGTCCGGCTGAGCGACCAGAACCTGGCATGAAGTCACCATCTCCGGAGTGCATCAGGATGCGTTCGAGTCATTCGGTCTCGTCTGACCGACCCCGATCTCCCCAATTGACGGAACGGCCACAGGCCCCGGAATGCACTCTCAAGGCGCCATCAAAGTTCGTCATCCCTTTTTCCTCTGTTCTGCACGGTGAATTGTTGATCGGAATATGACTGTAACACATTCGCTGCGAACAGCAGGCCACAACATGTCTTGCCACCTTTCTCTCATGAGGGCTTCAATTTCGATCACGACCGTCGATTACCCCCCCCACGGTCTTGGAACGCAACGGAACATGTAAACCCCAAAGACAGGCCAATCTCTGGGTAATTCTTTGTTCACATGTGATTGACTCTCATCTTACTCGGACATGGCTACAAGAAGCCGCATCGCCTCGATGTCCCTAACAGAGCCACGAACTAATAATGAGAGTCTACAACGACCTGTTTCGCTTTCGGTCTTTAATTCACCTACTGCGACCTACATGTGGCCTGGTTTTCAGGCTGCGTCGCAAATGAGCCACCCTCCCATCATTTACGTCAATTACGACAATAAAGACCCCATGCGGTCGGCGTCAACCAGCTCTGCGTTGAGCATACATGATTCACCTGTCATCCCGTGCGTACTTTGCTGCTGTCTCCAGTGAGGTTGTTCATCGATCTTCATCAGTTCTCCGGCATTAACACATTATGATCGCTCTGCCACCAATATGCTTCCCAGGAAGCGGCGTAGTACATCACCCGGGGGGTGGTATGTTGGTCTCCATGTCTCTGGATGACTTGTTAATCTTATCATACATCTTTGCTGCAGTGTGTCGCCTGTCCGGAGCGCTCCTTCCCGAAATATAATGGAGTCGATGAGGTATGTACGTCGTACCTGCAACGTTGACCTACTAAATTATTCGTAGTCGGGCACAGCTCTCAGAGAAAGATCATCACCCGCAATCTGCACAACGCTCCCAGCAACAAGATAGGTATCCTCCCTCTCAGTCCGGTCGACCTTTGGCCACCACGTTGGCGCGCGCGGCGTCCGTGAACCATTCCTTCACATCTTCTGAAGACGACCAGTTAAGGTCATCACGTGAGGCGAGCCCTCAAATTAGCGAAGCTAGCGAGGAAGGGGTGATAACCCGGCCTACTCCCCGACGTCAATCTCCCCGCAGCGGTGCAGACACCTGGGAGCGATATGCAAAACCGACGTTGTCTCCCGATGGCACCACCAGAAAGTGGCAATGTACGTGGCCAACGCCCGAAGACCGCAAAAAGCCCACATGCGAATACACCTCCAAGAAGCAACTTGTCAAACGCCACGTCGAGACCACACATCTACGGTACAAGTGAGTATAGCACGTTTTCAACAAGCGATCCCTCATCTTCTTTAGGCCCTTCATCTGTGAAGTGTGTAAGAAAGGTTTCCCACAAAAGACTTCTCTGGATACCCATATGCATGGCCAGTGCGTACGCATTACTCTATCAGGGGACTGAACCAGCTTATACAGCAGCCCTGTTAGCACTGGTTCCACTCCCCACGTCTGCCGCTATGGATGCGGAATGGCCTTTAAGGATCCCGCTCGAAGGCATCGTCACATGGTCGAGGAGCATGGATATGTTCCAAGGCAGTCTAAAAAGAAACACAAAGCCGGCCCCTCTCCTCAAGAGGGCAACACTGCCGACCCCGTACGTCCATTCATGTTTATAAGTGGCTCGGACGAGTAGATCTTTCGGGGATGCACCACCCTTGGTTTTTTTATTTGCGTGGTATTTCATATGTATTGTCACAGACTGATATGTATCATTAAATTTTTGTTAACGCCGCTACGCTGCTATAGCGTATCATTATGTATGGAGATCCTCCGCCGAACATACCCTCATTATATCTAGGATGTTCAATATATCACCCCTTGTAGCCTTGACGAAGTGCACTGCACTGCTTCGGTCATAGTATACGCATGTGCGTGAATACTCCGCCGCACTAAGCAGCCGGAGGGATACTAAATTCATTCAATGCACTTAGCGTGAGAGCACTTTTGATACTGCCACCAGAAAAGAAGGACCCGCACGCGATGTCCATGGATGCGGTTCTGTTATGGGCCGGTTGTTGCGATGACAAGGAGTCCTTCTCACCGTTGATGATGAAACAGATGGAGCTGAGGAACGGACGGGCCAGCGTGTCTCCGTACCTCGTTACGCGTCTCTCGGATGTTTTGACACATGGCCATCAAACGTCAAGGAAAGAGATAAGGATGGTGCTATGCTGCGGGAAATTATTCCCAACAATGAGCTTGGACCATCAGCCGATGTCAAATCCACATTGTATGACGCCGACCTTTCCCGAAATGAGCTGTCAAGACAAAGATATTTTTTAAAAATTTTAATGCATGATCCCTCTGTCGCCAAGTCAGTACTCAGTACTCAGTATCCGTGATGCTGGACTCACGATGTGATGGGTCCGAGTCAACATTAATACTATTGACTCCTTCTGCCACTAAGCTGCCCTCACGGTAGGGGATGGACGAACCACCGGACCTTCCTTTTCGGGTAAGGGGGTATAGCCACGTCTGGGTTCTGCGATTGGCAACTCGGCATGCCGGCAAGTCGAAAAATGCCTTCAAAATCCTCTCCACCGCTCGGGAGCCTCGCAATCCAAGCCCCGTCACTGACACCGCAACTGGTCCATGTTTCACCAGCGACATGCCATAACCTCAGCCTATTCAAAGGCGAGTAATTGACACTGCCTTGGGGGGTGTGGCTTATCCCCCGAAGACCTTCTCAGGGAATACCGCAGACTCGATGACACCATCACGATGAGGTTGAATCGCTCAAACGCACAGTTCCGCGATCGAGATCGCGAAGGGACTGGCGGAAGAGGCAGTGTACAAGATCAGGCCTGTGCGTACATATGGAAAGAACTCCTCGGTAAGCAACTCGTATTCTTTCTCTTTCCCAAGCGGTGGTTGGGTTAACTTGTGATCGCGTCAGAGAATTGGAAGCGGAGAACGGAAATTGTGGAATATTGCGTGAATGTTGTGGATCAGTCCATGAGCGAGAAGCACAAGGTACTCGGCGGACTCGAGGGCGATGCCAAGGCTAGGAGGAAGACACAAGCTGAGCTGTTTGCCGACGAGGTGAAGGTTAGAAGCAAGCAATTTCATTACCGTCAATAACTGCCGCTGATGGCCTGGCGTTCAGAGAAACCAGGTGCGCAATGAATTATCGGTTGAAAAGATAATACGAAAACGGTCCCTCGAGGGTCAGCTGCACCCCTGACCTTACACCTTTCTTACTGACATGCACATCACAGCCTTTCAATCTCGATGTCGATACTTCACACCCCCGATGAACGAACCTGAAGCTAAAAAATGGTGGGACAATGCCCAGTCACTAGAAGCACCGTAGTGCCTCGCTCCTCGTTGTTTTCATTCCAGGCCAGCGCCGCCCAATTCCATGCGTATTATCAGACTTGCATACATGTCTTTTTCGCTAAGTAGAGTCTCAACGACTTGCAGCGAGCTTTGCTGGCTAGTTGTTTTCGCAATGATGTGCTTACGTGATTGTGACGCCATCCCGATCGGCAGCAGCTGTCTTGAAACGATACCACGACCACCATGTTGACCACCGCTCTTGCGCTCTTCAGTCTGTGTGTGTCGACACAGGCAGCTGTACATCCATTGATAGTGCAGGATAACTCACAAATTATCGTCGCCGAGGATGTCAAGGTTCCAGTGGTCCTGGGCGTAATGTCTCGCTGCCCAGACGCTATGCTGTGCGAGGCAGTTTGGGACCGCGTGCTCCAGAGAGTCGGCGACAAAGTGGACATCTCCCTCTCTTTCATAGCAAAGTATGTTTGTATCCCATAGCTCATTAGGGTCCTCCACATTAACACGATGAAGGCCAAATTCATCAGACACCGCCTATGGGGTAACGTGCATGCACGGCTTGGAGGAGTGCGCCGGAAATGTGTACGAGTTATGCGTCGCCAAATACCACCCAACCTCGGAGTGGTGGCCCTTCCTTCAATGCCAGAACTTCCAAGGCCGTGATCGAATCGGGCTACCCGAAACAGTTGTGACCTGTGCTAAGACTGCCGGGTTTGAATGGGAGTCTGATAAGGCGAGTCTGTGCGCCGGCGAAGACGGACGGGGGGAAGAAGGCACCAAACTGCTACAGGAAAGCGTCCAGAGCAGTATACAGTTGGGCATCAAGTAAGCATTGTCGCAGGGGCTCTGGTCATGAAAACTGAGGCTTCTAGCGTAGAAAAAGCTGCACGATCATAATAAATGGCAAGCAAGTCTGTATTCGTGACGGCACTTGGTACGAGTGCGAGGTGCGTGAGTTCTAAGTTGCCAACGGAGATCATCTTCATATCAAACACAGGGTGGACACACGCCTTCTGACTTCATCAAGCAAATCAACGAGGAGTACGAACGTCTGAACAATGACGATTAGGGGGCACAGACAATACTATAGATTCAGTGTCGTCAGTCGGAGCGTGCGCTCTGACCCAGGCGGAGAAGCGAAATGTCCATGATGCGGCGGCATGCCGGACTGCCACATATATGTATGATTAGCCACCAAGGATCAGTTCATACACGATGACTACTAGGTTTAATCCTATCAGGGGAACTTGTCTACATGAGTATTTGGTGTATTTATTCCATGCATGTTTGAACACGCTTACTGCGCATGAGTGTCCGCACGGCACTGATGAGGTTTATTATCCGGACTTTAACGCCGACGTCCTGTTGTGCGTAACCGTAGCCGGACTGGTCAAAGGATTGATGGAAACCAGCGTTGGGGTTCTGAGGTTGCGCTGAGGTCCAGCCGACTGCAAAAGGATACTTGAGTGAGCGAAAGGGGAAGAGGGACGTAGAACACACTTCGTGCAAGGAACCGGTCCTCGCTGAGCACTGCCACGGCATTTATCAAGAGAAGGGAGACATAAAGAATAGTGCCAATGGTGAGCATCGTCCTGCTCGGCGTTGAAGAACTGCGAGTGTCGGGTTACAGTCAAAGTCGAGCCAACGCGTGCGTGACAATAATATTTGACCCGCGTGACAACAGGAGTGTGACGCGCTCTTCTGCAAGGATGCATGCACTCGTGAAAAGTATCAGACACAGTGGGTGCGGGAAACAATGTCAGACGATCCAAGTTCACTTGTTTCACAGATAGTCATCTAGGCCGCAGTCTACGGCCTTACTCCTACCACGAGACTGCCGGAGTACAATGGCAGAGTCGCCGAGCGTAGGTCACGCTTCCTCACAAGCGCACTCGTACACTGATTGTTCCCACTACCAGCTATTGGAATCCTATGCAATGGATCCAAGAGAAATTCGCTCCGGCGCCAAAGAAAGCGTCTGAACGCGCGGTCAAGCACCAGGATGGACTGGGGGCAACCCCTGCTCAAGATGAAGTATTCCAAGGAGTGCCCACGAGGGACACAATGGAAAAGGAGTCCGTGTCCAGGAAAAAGCAGGAAAAGGAAGTCTTGAAACGGCCTAAGCAACCCGCGCATGAGGTACATCTCCTTTCATGCGTGAAAGCCATCTCTGTTGAGAAACTCCCTCTCTGGACCCCAGCACAAATACTCCACAGCGAATTTCAAGATTTCACATCGGAAGCTGAACATGCTTGGGAAACAAATATCTGGGAAGCCCATCGACCATGCTATAATGCAGATGCAATTTAGTGAGAAGCGCCCTAGCGGCCGTATTAAGAGCATGCTGGCTACTGCGAAGCTTCACGCTAGCGTGTACAAGAAGATGGATCCTTCGAAATTGATTGTCTGTGAGTGCAGTCCCTTTAATCCCGCCATTGACTTGCGAATTTTGCTAACACACGCACTTGTGTAGCTGAGGCATGGGTAACCAAAGGGCCGAAGCAACTCAAACGTCTTGAGCCCCGTGGACGAGGGAAATTCGGCATACGTGTACATCCAGATTCGCGGTTGAATGTGATATTGCGGCCAGGCCGGACTTATGAGCAGCTACAAGAGGAGAAGCGAAAAATGCGGCTGAAGAGGATAGTATCAGCTGGTATTGTTCGTGAGGACGTTCCTCTCCGCAACCCTGCATCAATGTGGCAATGGTAGACACCGTAGAGTAATACCAGTATGCCATGTCGCTTTTAGGCGCAAATATCACAGCCACCGACAAGTCGCTCTTGGGCAGAACCACCACACAGAATGATGTTGCGGTGCTGGCGAACATCCTCCCTGCTCCTTGTGAGCTCGCTGCTTCCTTCCCTTTCCTTGGCTGGCCCAGCTTTCGAAAATACAGCCATAGTGCGCGCCATTGAACTCGGCGGCTCTCTCGTACACGTCAGTACCACTTACGCTGCCAAGGCACTCGAGCCAGGTCAAATTATATACCACGTCGCCCTTGGCAAGGATGAGAGGGAAAAGACAAGTTGGATAGAGGCCAAGGTCAAAGGCCAAACGCGGCCGCTCGACATCGTTGACTTGGGCGAACGTGATATACCGTGCGTCGACGTTGATACGTGTGCCTTGTGGAGTTTGACGCTATTCTGTTCCAAGTGATGTTCATGAATTTGCTGTGACATTGCCGAGGAAACTCGCTGTCAATGGAACGATTAGTCTTGTTCTCGAGACGATCCAGACGCATGCAACGCATCCCTACCCGGCATATGCAACGCAGGCAGACCCTCAACTCTTGAAATATGAAACGGACTTATTTGTCCTTAGCCCTTACCCCACCCTCGTTCAGCGTACTAAAGTCAAGTATGTCCGCTTTGGCCGTGTTCGATGTGCGGAACTAAATATTTGTACAGGTCCTCCTCTCTGGACATTTCTTCTTATTCTGCTCCTGAGGGGGTAGACGAATTCGTCGGAGATGGCTCAGTGACCAAGTCTGGAGCTACCATCACATACGGACCTTACCACAACGTGGGTCCTTGTACGAGCACGGAATTCCTCTCCAAGTATCAACAGCCCATCTCTGTGCACTATAACTATGATCACCCCGTTCTTGAGGTCACGAAGCTTCAACGTTCGGCCGAAATTAGTCACTGGGGATCCAATCTCAACATCGAGGACAAGATTGACCTTTACAATGCTGGACCTCTGTAAGTAGGATACACGTCCTATCAGTCGCTGATTGCTGACCATTACGAATTGTGCTCAGTCTCAAAGGCCATTTTTCTCGTCTCGAGTACCAAAGCCAAATTTATTTTGGTCGCGTACCTGCGCATATACTTAGCGGTTTGATCCTACACCTCCCTCCAGGCGTGACTAACGCGTACTTCTATGACTTGAATGGGAATGTATCCACGTCCCACCTGCGCCGAACCCCTTCTGTACCCAAGGGTAGCAAGGCCATTCAACATAGCCTCCTTGAAATGCGCCCCAGGTATCCGCTTTTGGGTGGATGGAACTATTCGTTTACTCTTGGGTTCGACACCCCGCTCCAAGACTCTGTGAGCTGGGATGCGGCGAATCAGAGGCACATTGTCGGTGTTCCTGTCATGACGCACATCCCCGGATCCGTGGTGGATGAGGCCGAGATCAAGGTTATTTTGCCCGAGGGCGCGACGTAAGAGCTTCGATTTTGTATACAGTGACGACAGGAGGCTCAACGGGCGGTATCACAGTGACATTGACATTGTGACACCTTTCCCTGCGTTGTCGAGTACGATCTCGACGCATGTGAGCTACCTTGATACGATGGGGCGTCCGGCTGTCTCGTTGACATACAAGGACCTGACTGACAAGCACAGCGCCATGATATATGTACGTCGAGCTGTGCTGTGTTTTGGATGCATTTTCTGATGCGAGGGTGTAGGTTTCGTACAAGGTACCGTTGTCAGCACACCTGAAGAAGCCGATTTCGGTTGGGGCTGCGTTCATGTCGCTGTTTTTGATCGGACTAGCGGCTAGACGGGTGGATCTGAGACTGGACAAGGCGTGATGGTGTAATAGACAATGCAATAGACAGGTTTACCGAGCTGTGTACTGTGATGATCGAGTGGACCCACGGTCCTTTGATGTTCACCAGTGTGTTCCGTTCGGTCCGCGCCTTTGCCACTAAATCCTCTCCTCCCCGTCGTCCGCGCCTCCTCCGCCCATATGACCTCGCCTTGCATCTCAAGCAGCTCTCCGTGGATGGAAATGTCGACGCCGCTGTCCAGCGCCTCCGCTCTGTGCCCAGAGATGCTCAGAACGTCCCCGCATGGAATACAATGCTCTCCCTCTGCATGTCCCACAAAAAGTTCCAGCTCGCACATGCACTCTTCATCGACGTGAGTCACTCTGCTGTCCCCCTCCCCACCCTCCTGATCCCCGTGCAGATGAAACGTCGCGGTTTTTCCCCAAACGTCTCCACATTCGTGACCATGTTCAAGGGTCTCTCTCAGATCTCAGATTGGTCAAGCCACCCCAAACAGCTTGTAAACGCCCATGCCCTGTATCACTACTACCTCAAGCATATCCAGTCCATCCAACACCACGATCCCAGTAACATCCCACAACTCTCTCTCACTCCCCTTGTCATCTACATATCCATCCTCGGTGCCGCGGGTGATATTCAGAGAGTGTTCGATGTCTACTTTGCCATGGACCAAGATGGTCCCCATGCGCCAAATCGATTCGTATTCACGGCCATGCTCCGTGCCATTGCCAACCACCAGGAACGCGCAGGTGTCATGTCCGTTCGCGATACTGCTGCTTCAGATGCAAAACACGTCTGGTTGCAGATCGAAAAGACCCTGCAGAAGCGTCCAGATTTCGAGCTCGACTCCCGCCTCATTGCAGCAGCCATACATGCCCTCACCCGTGGTCGACCAGTTGACCAGAATCTTGCGCTCGACATCATCGCCCACCACCTTTGTCTCACAAGACCCGGTCATCCACACTCCTTCAGACTCTCCCCCCACCTCAACTACTGGACTCTCGATGCCGCCCTTCAAGTCTGCTTCGCAACGCAGAAATTCAGACTCTGTGTTCATTTCATGCATCTCATCATGGACAATCTTGATTTCGATCGGCCTGGCGTCCGCTCACTCGTGGCCAAGTCACACATTCACAAGCTTCTGCGCGCCCATGCATCCCTCGCCATGTTTGCCTCTCCTCACGAGTCCTCCCAAGCCATCGACGCACTCGAATGGTGCCTGAAGCACGATGCTATATACGACATCCCTGAGTTACGTCCCGACATGCGGACCTATCACCTCGTGCTCATGACTTGCCTCCGCGCCGGCGATTGGGAAGGCGCTATCAAGTCATTTCAGCTCATGACGGGCATCCAGACAGACTCCTTTAATGAATCCGATGGTAAGACCTCCCCCAGGGTCCAGAAGCGGCCCGAGGGCAGGAGCCTCACGCCAAACGTGGAGACAATGTCCTTCATCATGCGCACCGCGCTACAGACCAGAGACAACACCAAGGGCTTGCAGGCATTTTGGCTCTCAGAGTATGTCGGTATTGACAGTCTTCTCCAAGACAAGGCCGCCGAACCATATTATCGGGCATCGTTCGCCCGGGCGCTGGCGGGTGTCGTCGGCCAATTGCTGGATGACCCGAGAACTGAGCACCGTCGAGAATGGTTAGTCTCGCTCAAAGCTCGTGCCCAGGAAGTAGTTCGCACTGTCGGGCATACTCTCAGATCGGAGAAGTTTACGCTGGGCAACCTGACCACGTTGGCTCAGGAGGACAGCGCAGTCTCATTTGACCTTGCCGCGAGGAGCAGTAAACCTCGCAGTAATTAATGGTCTACTTCCGCATGTCGCAGCTGGGTGCTGCTGAGATCACGCACAAATTATATTCACAACTAGATGAGACAAACAATGTGTGGGAGACAAGAAGACAAAAACAGCGGAGGCGTCCATAACAGCCTGAGCATTTAGTAACTCTGCAGCCAGAAGCCCAACCATGAGGAAAGTAACAGTCGAGTACAAGTGGTGAATTGAATTACGCAATCGAGTCCGGACGACCTCCGGATTTCGAAAGGTCGTTCTTAAAGCCTGGCGAGGGGGGAACGAAAAGCGTGTCTTCTGTCAGTGCGATCGACACCGGCTGGTATGTGTGCGGAACTTCCCCAGAGGGGTTGCCCATTGGCATGGGGCTGAGTCTTCCAGGCGTCTTCCGAGTTCGAACACTCTTTCTACGGCGTCTGCAGAGCAGGATGATCCCCCCAATGACAAGCACGATCAACACTAGGGCATTCAATGCCATGATACCGAAGATCGCCGGGAGAAATTTGGAGAGATTCTCTACAGCCGTGGCAACGTCGGTCGACAATGTGACTGTCGTGGATCCAGACCCAGCGTCCGACACATTGTAGGTGATATTAGTGTTCGGGGCACCGCCTCGAACATTGTGGAATTCGACAGAGGCTTGAGAGGGGTCGACGAGAGAAAGCATTTGAACGTATGGGTCGCCCATCTCCCCTGAGGAGTTGAAGTCGCCAAAATCGTAAAGGGTGTAGATCGAGCGGAGAGCATTAACACCGAGCAACCAGTCACTGGACAAAGAATCAGGGTCGGTCACGACGCGGTATGGATCCGAAGAACGAACAATTGACCAGATCCCACAGACACGCTCTGTGGAATGAAGGAGCCCACGCATGTATTTGGGTCACCCATAGCAGTGGGCGTGACGTCGAGCGGATGGATGGGAAAGATCTGATTGCTTGATAACCTGTCAACGTATACTCGGATCAAGAAAGACGCATACATACTCTATTTGAAGGGCCATGTCAATCTCGGCGTCGCATGGAACGACCCATTGGCCCAGACTGGAATCGAACTGCGCGCCGGAAACGCCACTGTAGATGGCTGTACACACCTCGGTAGGCGCGTATCTTGTGATATCTGTCCGTTATCGTTTCCAGGACCATCATCAGTGAACAGCTTACGTGTAAGATGTACCACTGTCGAGTAAAACAACGGCCTTGTTCGATGGCACCCCGGGTACCGTGGTCGACACGGCATTTGTCTGCGTTCCAACAATGAACGAGTCCAAAAGGACATTCCAACGTGATGGTGCGGTGACCGGCCATGTCGGGATCTTGTTTGTACTTGTCACGTTGGCATATGAGGGATCTGTTTCGCCAACGGCAAAGGTTCCCTGGACGCCGTCACCGTCTGATGTGCTTTGGAGTGAGAATGCAATGAAATTGGGCTCGCTCGGATTGTCCTGAAAGAGGTTGTAAAGCAGCGTTCGTCCTGAGGACGATCCAGTAGAGTTCATCGCCGCATCGATAGTGGAAAGAGAATTAAAGCCAAGACCCAAGATACCTGCTGCCCCGTAGGACAAGGCTGGGTTCTGAGCTGACGAAGCGTTCAAATATGCTTGCTGGGAGACAGTGATGCTGTCGCAAATATTAGCTATGTACATAGAGAGCAAGACGGCCAAGATACCCTGCAAAGTCTGTCGAAGCCAGCGCTACTGGACCGTGTGCCCAACCAATGCCATACTGTCTGGTGTGAGTTTCTTTCAAGACAGAGCCGACGCTGGTAATGCTTACAGTGAGGTTTAGGCTGGTCGACTTGGTAGGACATCAGTATGAGCGTCATGCTGAGAGAGCAATGTACTGACGCTAGCCTCGGCATTCGGGAGCGGTCCCGTTGTTGGGATTACCCAGAGATCTAAGAAGCGAGAATGGTCAAGGAGATCGGTTGGGGCGCGCACGACCTACCAGAAGAGCCCGTGTCGAGTTGGACGGGGAACGCTGAAATGGAAATGAAATACGAAATACCAGCGGGTAGAATGTGGCAAATGCTTACAGACGCCTCCGATGGTGACCTGGGGGACGACTGAGCCGGAGAGGGTTGACGCGAGCCTGATAAACACTTACATTGGCAATGTACAGCAAGTCTTCTACGTCGCTGGGGGTAAATTATGAGACGAATATTAGGAACGTTGGCGGGTAGGTATACCTGAGGGAGAGGGTGTTTGACGCTGCAAGCGTGGTGTTGGTTGAAGGAGAGACGGCAAGGACAGCTGAGCCACTTCGACGCTGGAAAGCGGGTCTGTGTGCTCGCTGGAGGGGTATTTTGATGGCCATGTCAAAGAGCGACGACGAGAGCGTGATTGTGTGGCTGTGCAGTATCATTGTATAATATACCACAGTGCGAATTTTACGTGATACCCCACTTCAACGACCATGCCGACGAGGAGCTCCATCCTGCGCCTCATCAACCTCTCCGCCCAGCATTCTCCCTGTCCTTGCCATCGCTGCTCCTCCGCTCATCCACATGGTGCTGCCGCGCTGAACCAGCTCAGACAGTTCGCGACACCTGTCAATGCTGTCCAGAAAGAGTATGCGTTCGAGGTACGTCCAAACTCTCCACAACCCCGCTCTTTGCAAATTCTCCCTCGCAAGGTCGCCGCATCCAACCTCAGGTTCGGAGAAGGCGTCACCCGCGAGGTTGGCATGGATCTCAAGAACATGAAAGCACGCAAGGTAGGTCTCACGGCCACTTGTCCTTTCTGTCCTTGCATATCTGCTCCCCCAGGTCGGCGTCTTCACGGACCCCATCGTAGCCAACCTCAGGCCAATGGCTGTCGTGAGTAATTTCCTGCCATCTTTGCCTTACTTTAGCCTAGTCACCCTTCCCCTAGGCTCTCGAGTCCTTGCAATCCCAGGAAGATCTTCCTTTTGAAGTCTACGACCAAGTGGTTGCTGAGCCTACGGAGGAGAGCTGGAGAAAGGCCATTGACTGGGCGAGGCAGCATGATTTTAGTCATTTCCTGGCGTGAGTACCGCGTGTGATCTCTCGAACTCTCTAATTCTCAATCACGTACCACAAAGCGTTGGAGGCGGAAGTGTCATTGACACCGCCAAAACTGCAAACTTGTTCGTACCTGATCGGTTTCCAAGCTACACCACCTGATCTTACACAGGTTTACCGTTTACAAGGACAACGACCTGATGGACTTTGTCAATGCTCCTGTGGGAAAGGGGCTTCCCATCTCTCAGAGCCTACGACCCCTCATTGCAGGCAAGTACCACCCCGTGTGGCCTTCCTCGGTATGATCCGACCAATTATCAGTCCCTACTACTGCTGGAACTGGCTCCGAGACCACTGGAGCTGCAATTTTCGACGTCACTTCGCGCGCTTTCAAGACTGGTATCGCGAATCGTGCTCTCAAACCGGTATTGGGACTGGTTGACACTGCAAACACCGAGAGCTGTCCAACAGAAGTACACATTAGCGCTGGCCTTGACGTCCTTTTCCACAGTATGGAGAGTTACACTGCGATCCCGTGAGAACGACGCTGGGTGGTTCAAGCTTGCTTTCGCTTACCACTCCTAGGTATACGGAACGTACGCCTCGTCCAGTTAACCCAATCCTGCGCCCAGCATACCAAGGGAGCAACCCAGTCGCCGACATTTTTTCTATGTGGGCACTCAGGGCCACAGTGAAGTACCTCCCTCGAATTGCTAAGGATAGGACCGACCATGAAGCCAGAAGTCAGATGCTGTATGTATCTGTCTGACAATATCCCTCGTATCAGCTCATATGGGTGTTGAAGCCTCGCCTCTTCCTTTGCCGGCATCGGATTCGGGAATGCCGGTGTGCATCTATGTCATGGCATGAGCTACCCGGTAAGTTCCAGAGCTTGAAGATTAATCTGACTCCCTGACGATTCAGCGTTGGTCAGATTTCTGGTTTGAACAAGAGAGGCCCTAAATATAAGCACCCAGGATACCAAGTCGATCACCCTATTATCCCCCATGGTGTCAGGTACGCCGCGAAGCCTGCCTGTGCCCGATCATAGTCACTTACGACTCGTGCACCAGTGTCGCCCTCACAGGACCTGCAGGTATGTTTTGAGCTTTTGCCAGTGCAATGACCCTTATCCCCTGTTAGTCTTCCAATTTACCGCGCCATCGTCGCCCGACCGCCATCGGGAAGCTTTGGCGATCTTCAACAACACGACGGTCACCGATCCTTCTATCACCAGCATTCCGGATTCCGAGATCGGTTCCTACTTGTATGAGTCGATTGCTCGTTTCCTTGACGGGCTTGGTGTGCCACGTGGTCTGAAGGCAGTAGGTTACACAAAGGACGACATTCCAGGGCTTGTCGAGGGTACACTCCCTCAACGTCGTGTGCTGGACCTTGCGCCAAACATTGGTGATGTCGTTGGCGAAGACGGAAGGGAGCATCTCACACGGATCATGGAGGCATCTTTGGAGTACTAGTCGTATATTATGTGTTTAACATGTGAAATATGCTACGTTGTCCATTCTGATTTCTGATTTGAGACCACCACTGGACACGGACGATGGCTAACTGCAAACGCCGAAGCAGGTTCAAACCATGCATTGATCTCCACGATGGCAAAGTGAAACAGATCGTCGGTGGTACCTTATCAGACGACGACCCAGGAGCACTCAAGACGAATTTTGTCGCGAGGTCGGTGCGCCGACCGTCGAGCATGAATGTCAGTGACCTTCATCATCCCCAGTAAATCTGCAGGAGAGTTTGCGGGTTTATATAAAGAGTACGACTTGCAAGGCGGGCATGTCATAAAGCTAGGACCCAGAAATGAGGATGCCGCGAGAGAGGCATTGGAGGCATGGCCAGGTGTGTCGCCCGACCTCGATCCCCTGACAAATGACTCATCTCCATTGTACGTTTCAGGTGTTTTGCAGATAGGCGGCGGAATAACGACCGCGAATGCACAAGAATGGTTGGATGCGGGTGCTAGTAAGGTGGGCACGGTGCCACGATCTGATTACCGTCTCAATCTATTTAGGTCATTGTTACTTCATATCTCTTCCCTGGAGCGAAATTCTCCCGAGAGAGGCTCGACGCTATCTCCAAAGCCGTCGGCAGGGACAGGCTTGTCGTGGACGTGAGGTTGGCAGCCCTTTGTGTGCGGATGACCCGTGTAACGTGCTCATGGCTTCGATGGATAGCTGTCGTCGTCGGGGGGAAACCTGGTTCGTAGCGATGAACAAGTGGCGAGACATCACAGATATGGAGGTGTCCAAAGGTGGGTCGGAAACGATCATCCATCTTGTTCCAGTCAGTGAATGACAACCTTAGAATCACTTGACATGTTGTCTGAATATTGTAGGCAAGTGGAGGGCGCTGATCACGTACACGTATTTGACTCTATCTAGTGAGTTTCTCATTCATGCCGCTGATGTCGAGGGACTGTGCCAAGGGATCGACGAAGAGCTTGTGAGAAGCGAGTATCCATCTATCTTGACGTGTAAATCGTGGATTGATTCAGATCCCAGAACTCGGCGAATGGGTGATGATACCAACCACGTATGCTGGGGGAGCAAAACGTAAGGTGACCTCGAGTATGGGTTGGCAGTCCAGCTGATCATGCACAGATGTGTCGGATCTAACTCTTGTGGATTCACTTTCGGGTGGAAAAGTCGATCTGACGTATGGCAGGTAAAGTCGCTCCTTTGAGGCTTCAAAGGCGATATGTTGATCTCACCCAAGTTCGCTCGACATTTTTGGGGGTACTTTAGTAAAATTTCAAGATCTCGTCGAGGTGATGAGGAAAAGCGTACAGTAGTAGAGCAACCACCAAAGCTGTGCACATTAGACAGGATGACCGTGAGAAATGTGGCTGATAAACTGTACAGTCGACCGCATTGCACTAGCACGATCGCCTGCTAATCACAGACAGTACCCTCAAAATGCCCGGCAAAGTCAAGGCCTACGAACTCCAGTCCAAGTGAGCATAAAACAAGTTCCCACTTGCACTTGTTGCAATTTGATCCTATCGTCTGTGCCGTGTAACCTCACAGGTCCAAGAATGACTTGACCAAACTACTTTCCGATCTCAAGAACGAGCTGCTTACCCTCCGAGTACAGAAGACTACCGGGGGGGCTCCTTCCAAACTCACCAAGATGTACGCTCTTGTTACTCTTTATTCGATCCGGGCCCTCATTCCCTCTCTTCACAGTAACGTCGTGCGCAAGTCGATCGCACGAGTCTTGACTGTGATGAATCACAAATCACGCCAAAATCTCCGGGAGTACTACAAGAACAAGAAATACCTCCCACTTGACCTCCGGCCGAAGAAGACTCGTGCGATCAGACGGCGACTGACCAAGGTGAGACACATTGAGCCGGATCTTGCCCATCGCGTTGAGATGATTTGTAGCATGAGGCGTCGTTGAAGACGGAAAAACAGCGCAAGAAGGACATTTACTTTCCTCTGCGTAAATATGCAGTCAAGGCATGAGATTGCAGCAGCAGATTATGTCTTCTGGCCCTTATCAGCATTGGAGAGTTACTGTCGTTTACATGCATCTTATTTGTATGTCCCAGGCCCTGAACGAGTTGACATGCCGTGCCTATTGCCATGGGATTGACTTTGATGGCGTCTGTCGTCAGTTGGGATACCGTCGAGGCCGGTACCGAGAAATGGTCCGAGCTAGTTATCGTTGCGGAGCAGGGATGGGAAATAGAGCTTGTCCAAGTTGTCTCACCTCGTGCACGTGTAGAAGCGCGTACCATGTTCGGTGGGTTCCATGTGTCAACGCCATATGCGTCTGCCTAGCTTTGGCTCAGACCACCATGTCTCCGCCCAGCAACCGTCTCAGGAAACCAAGTCATGCTGACCTCGACCAGCCTCAACAGCCAATTCCCCCTTATTCATCCCAGATGTCTCCAAGGCCCAGCCAGGATGGTCCTCCCAGGGAGCCCTTCCCTGTTCCCAGCAGCAATCCTGCAAGTCAATACACCCTGCTCGACAAACTCGGTACAGGCAGCTTCGGTACGGTCTACAAGGCAATGCACAATGAGACCAAACAGATAGTTGCAATCAAACAAATCGGTGCGTTCTCGGTCATGTGCGCTCCGGGCCGCCTTTCGTCCTTTGACATGTCATGTCCCGAACAGACTTGGAGGACTCGGATGACGATATACTGGAGATTCAGCAGGAAATAGCCAGCTTAGCCCAATGCGACTCCGAATATGTCACCCGATACTACGGCTCCTTTGTCGTGGCTTACAAGTTGTGGATAGTCATGGAGTACCTCGCGGGAGGATCGTGCCTCGACTTGCTCAAACCTGGCGTCTTTTCAGAGACACACATCGCAGTCATCTGCCGTGAGCTGCTTTTCGGTCTCGATTATCTCCATTCGGAGGGCACCATTCACCGAGATATCAAAGCCGCAAACGTCCTGCTCTCCGCTGCGGGGAAAGTCAAACTCGCAGATTTCGGTGTTGCAGCGCAACTCACGAGCACTTTGAGACATACATTCGTTGGCACCCCCTTCTGGATGGCACCAGAGGTCATCCGTCAAGCTGGATATGATGCCAAAGCAGACATGTGGAGTCTGGGCATAACCGCGATTGAAATGGCAATGGGCGAGCCGCCCTTGGCAGAATACCATCCCATGCGTGTGCTCTTCCTCATTCCAAAGGCGAAGCCTCCAACGCTCGAGGGTAACTTTAGCCCTGCTTTCAAGGAGTTCGTCTCGTTATGCCTCACAAAGGACCCTTGCATGGTACGATATGCCCAACTTCGCTCGGCAGCATTCTCACGTGATATCCAGCGTCCCACAGCCAAAGAACTTCTCCAGCATAGATTCGTCAAGAATGCAAAGAAGACATCATACCTTACAGAGTTAATTGAGCGCTACCAGGAGTTTCGCGCCCGGTCTCCCCTAAAGGGTCTCCAAGCATACCAACCCAGTGTCAAAGGAACCGCCAATTGGGAGAGTAATGGCACAATACGCAGTGATTGGAACTTTGACACCATCAAATCTTTGTCTGTAATGGGGACATTCAGCAGTGCCGCCCGGGACCTGCTTCCTGACATGGATATCGAGGAAGCTGAGGAAGATCCTTTGGTCTATGGCGATGAAGAACTGTCTATTGATACAGAAGGTGCTGTCAAAGGCAGCGAGCAATTGATATCTAGTGGTGTTGGGACGAGTCACTCAGCAGCACGCTCAACTATTACGATCAAATCACCACCCAAAGAACAGGACATTCCCACTCTTCTTACCGCGACGGACGCCTCGCCGAGTGATTCAGGAGCTTCGTCTGGGCCTATCACACCGCTAGAAGATGGACTCCCTCGAGACGCGCCCCCTGCCTACACCGGTTCTGTTCGGTCTATGAAGCGTTCGTCATACGCTGCAAGACACAGAACGACTGGCGCCGGAACGGTTATGCGGGAGGCTGATTTAGGTTCTGGCATAGATACGATCAGACCAGTGAAGAAAGTCGACGCGATTGGCTCCTTGAGGCTTTCTGCAGAATATGTCGGGACTACACGTAGCAGAGATGATCCACCCCAATCCCCATCATCGACCTCGCCTACCAGAGAACGTTCGTCGTTTAAGCGAAGAGCAAGTGAGTCGGAGCGGGCTGGGCGAGTTATGGTTGACGATGTGGTTCTTCCGGTCCTCCAGAACGTAAGCGCGACCTGGTCACCCTACCTACGTCCTTCTGACCGCCCCTCAAAGGCCATTCGCGATGACATGGACGCTCGGGAGATCGAGTCATTGAGCATGATAGCTCGGGGTTTTGCTGACCTGTGCGACGCTAACGCAACCCTCTCCTATAATGTCATCCTCGATATTCTTTCTGGAATCAACGAGTACGTCTTCTCGTGCGCGCGGCGAATCCTGCTTGACATTCGTGCGCAATTTAGAAATTCCGCCGTCCGACAACACGTGCAGACTTCTCGTGGACTATTCCCCCATAAACGGATTATTCGCAAAAGCGAAATGACGGCTAGAGGCTTGGTTGTCACTGAAGTTCAAGAGGACATCTCAGATCCCCCAGCAGAAGCGAGTGGCTCGTCATCCGCTCACCCTCTTAAAACAGATGACCCAACTCCCCAAGCACGCAAGTCACCAATCGCTGAACTTTTGTACATGCGCTGGCTTGAAGGGCTCCGGATCAAATGGCCAAATATTCTGTCGTCGTGAACTGGCCAAGTTTGACGTGTCGATTATCAGCGCAATTCATTGCCGTGATTTCGCGGTCGGAGGATATACTCGGATCTATGTTCTTTTGCGTGGGATCGCTACGAACAGTTTTATCGGGGGGAACCTTTCATTCCAACACCTTGCGCATGTTTGATGTTCACGTATTCACGACATTTTATGGATGCGACGTCTTACGGTAGATGAAACGTGTTATTTACAGACCCAGGAAATCACCAGTTACCTTCACTAGCAATGATCATACCGAGGTGCAAACGACCACACACGATTCAAAGAAGGGCTGATTGTGATTTCGCCAAAAAAGAAAAAAAAAGAAAAGACAGTAAGGTGGATCATACCCAAGATGGCAATAAGGCAAAATAGTAATGTATCCAATGCACAATATTTCCAAGTTCCAAGTTACAAAAGAACACTCCCAGCTACAGCGGCAATGAGGGTAGCAATACCTGACAATACGAGTGACGCAGCACTGAAGTGCTCGGCTCCACTCTTCTGGTTTGCATGGGGAGAACCAGAGGGACCGTGAGACGAACTTGGCTTGGGGCTTGAAGACGTAGGGTGACCAGAAGCAGGAGCCCTGTCGCAATCAGCCCAAAGGTGCCCGAAAAGGACAAATAAATTTTACCTTGTAGTGGTATTCGCCTGGGGACGCTTGACATTGGTGTCGCCAACCTGTGCAGGAGTGACAGGAGAAGTAGAATCGAGTGCATTCTGGTACGCTCCCAGACCATCCAGTTGTGCGAGCGACACGCGCTTCCACCCGTTTGCAACCATGACAGGATACGCACTGATGAAGCTTGAAACCGACAAATTAGACAGTTCGTGCTCCAGTATAACGAGACCCGGGGTTTTGGGACCTTGCGTGTTTTACCATATTCAGCGATCCACACACACTGAAAAAACAAACCGCCACCACAAACCAGTAAGCCATGTCTGCATCTGTGTACCAATCTTTTCCAGCGTAGTGCCAGGAGGGTTTTGATCCAGCGTCCAGTCGTCAGTGCTGAGGGGAACAAAAAACAGGTAAAGCAACGACGTGCAAGGACAAGCGGAAACGCTTACTCCTGGTTCCAAACGACCGTAGTCAATCCAAAGACTTCTTTTGCAATAGCGCGGACGCGCATATCAGAGTCACCATAAGGGGGCCGCCAGAATCGGGGAAGGCGTCCTCCTGTAGAGTTGTGGATGAGCCACATGGTCCAGCCCAACTCAGCCAACACTTCTTCGTTGGACTTTGCAGTCATAAAAGGGTGTGTCCAAGTGTGGACGCCAATGTCGTCCTGATTGACGCTGAATACGGTTTCGAACAGCTGCGGGTATAAGAGGATGTTCTGACCAATGACGAAGTGGGTCGCATGTTCGTTATTCTTGGCAAGGAACTCGTACAGAGTCTCCGAGGGCTACAAGAGATTTGTCAACCCACGGCGACAAATCGTGCAACGGAGAAGAAACCAACTGGCAGGGGGCCATCGTCAAAACTGATCGCAATCGTCTCGGCGGGGGCATCCCAGACATCACCAGGAGCGGAACACTTGTACGTCGAAGAGCAGACGGTGGCGCTATAGGGATCAAACCCCGTGGGATACGTCGGATTCTCGAGATTAACAATCGTGGACACGGGGATATTTGGTATCTTGCCGGCCGTGACAGCATTGTTCAACGCATCGACCCATGCCTGAGGCATACCCGTGGTCAAGGCGAGACTGGCGGGAAAGCCCGCAGACCACTCTACCCAATCCGTGTCAGTGCTGAAATGGAGGGATTCGACGCAAAAACATACCGGGCGTTCCTACGGCGGCATAAGAATCCCCTCCTTTTTATAACGAAAAATGTTGTTTGAAACTGTTTTAAGAGAAAC
>JBBPRU010000009.1:0-33267 GCA_038093245.1 Boletus holoroseus
ACATCACTCACGACGTATCACTCCTCTCCTACGCAATGGAGGCCGTTCTTGATACCGGTTTCTCCCTCTTGTACCGTGATCAGATCCTCAACTTCTTACTACCACTCTTCCCTGCATCATCTTCTAAAACAAAGTCTTCGCATATCCACTCACTCGCACGCCTCCTTGTTACGCTCAATAATCCATCTCTGACCGTGCCATTACTGACGTCACTAGTTCCCAAAGAAAGGCTATTGGCATACCAGTTTGCGTTTGATCTGGCTGAAGGTGGCACAAGAGATTTCTTGGAAGGTGTCCGGGAGCGTCTGCCAGAGGGAACCGAGGTTGGTTTCCCTTCCTTAAACCTCTCTAACTCTTTCTTGACCGATCGTGGTAAGCAGGAAACCAAGAACATATTTGACAAGCTCCGTAACATACTGGGCGGACAGGAGTCCGTGAAGCTTTATCTCGAGTTCCTTAAACGATCGAACAAGGTGGACATGTTGATTTTGAAGAACAGCAAGGTAACCATCCCCAGGACCCGCCCTATCATGGAGCTTATTTCATTTAGGACTCGCTCGAGCCTCGGTCATCAATATACCACACTGCTCTCACACTGCAGAATGCATTCATGCATGCCGGAACGACGTCGGACGTATTCCTAAGGGAAAACCTCGAGTGGCTAGGGATGGCTACGAATTGGGCAAAGTTCTCGGCGACTGCTGCCCTCGGGGTTATCCATAAGGGGTACTTCCAGGAAGGCATGAACATCCTTGGCCCTTACCTCCCTCAGAATGGCGCTGAGAGCCAGATCCAGGGAGCTGCGTATTCGGAGGGTGGAGCTCTTTACGCATTAGGTTTGATCAACGCTGGTTGTGGTAACGAGCAAACTGTCGAAAACTATCTTCGGGAAACTCTGAAGAACGCACAAGGCGAGATAGTGCAACATGGTGCTGCTTTGGGTCTTGGGATCGCTGGAATGGGTGGACACAACACCGAGGCGTACGACGATCTAAAAGAAACACTTTTCTCGGATTCTGCTGTTGCCGGCGAGGCCGCAGGATATGCCATGGGCCTTGTAATGCTAGGTTCTGCTAGTCAAACTAGTGCCGAAGAGATGATCACTTACGCTCGGGAAACTCAACACGAGAAGATCATCCGTGGTTTGGCCATGGCCCTTGCTTTTGTATTCTATGGCAGGCAAGAGGAGGCTGACGAGACCATCCGATCGTTGTTAGCCGAGAAGGTAGATAGTTTCTTTCTTTCAGTCAGACCTTTCCAACGCGACTTGTGTAGGACCCCATCTTGCGTTACGGCGGTGTCTACACCCTTGCTCTTGCGTATGCCGGAACGTCAAACAACGATGCCGTCCGCCAATTGTTACACATTGCTGTCTCGGACACGTCGGATGACGTACGGAGAGCAGCTGTCACGTCACTTGCGTTCCTTCTCTTCAAGAATCCCGGTCAAGTCCCCCGCATAGTTCAACTTCTCAGCGAGAGCTACAATCCCCATGTCAGGTGCGGAGCTACTCTCGCGCTTGGTATCGGGTGTGCGGGCACCGGCATGCAGGTGCGAACGCACTTTCAGGCCGTTCGGGATCCTAACCCATGAGCACCTTATAGGATGCTGTCGAGATTCTGGAACCAATGACCAAGGACGGGGTGGACTTTGTCCGTCAAGGGGCATTTATTGGTCTTGGTATGATCCTCGTACAGCAATCTGAAGCATCGTCCCCATCCATGTCATCCACGCGTGCACTCTATACCAAGGTTATTTCTGACAAACACGAGGATCCCATGGCACGCTTTGGTGCAGCCGTTGGTCAAGGGTTTATCGATGCGGGAGGTCGCAACGTGACCATTAGCCTGCAAAGTCGGGCAGGAAGTCGAAATACGAACGCCATCGTTGGCATGGCGCTGTTCTGTCAGTTCTGGTATTGGTACCCCCTCGCACACTGTGCTTGCCTTGCGTTTGAGCCTACGGCCATCATCGGCCTGAATGAAGACTTGAAGGTTGGTAGTTGTTTCCACGAGTTGCCGACGCCAACGATTTTGCAGGTGCCCAAATTCGAGTTCATCTCGAACGCCCGGCCAAGTCTATTTGCCCATCCAGCACCTGCATCGCCACCGAAGAGGGAGACAGCAGCGAAGATGGCCACCGCTGTGCTTTCGACGACGGCAAAGGTGAAGGCAAGAGAAAAGCGAAAAGCGGCGGCCGATTCCGAGGCGATGGAGACTGTGAGATGAATCATGAGTCAGCTATTCGGCATTGCTGATTACTTGACAGGATGAAAAAGTGGATTCGAAGAAAGACGGGGACGTGGAGATGAAGACGGAGGACGTGGTTGCCAATGGGTCGGACGAGTCTAAGGCAATCTCAACGAAGCGGAAGGCGGAACCCAGCTTTGAAAGGGTTGCAAACTTCTCGCGCGTGACGCCGGCCCAGCTGAGCTACATCAGCTTCCCTGCAGACGGACGGTATCAGCCGGTTCGGCCTGTGTCGCTTCACACACAAGGTGCGAAGGGAGGTAGGGTCACGTCAGCTGGAACGGGCAAAAAGGGAAATGGGCCTTCGGGCCTGTTGTCGGAGCGATATGCAGGTGGTGGGGGTATTTTGGTCCTGGTGGATGAACGGCCGGATGATGAAGCGGAGCTGATCGATCTTTCTCCGCCTGTTGTCGCCGAGGTGACAGGGAACGGAAGTGCGGTACCCGACGGACATGCGGTGGGTGAGCGGAATCTGCACATAGCGTTGGACGAAAGCACAGGGGATGCTGAGCCCCCAGCGTCGTTTGAGGTATGTGGGCAGGCTTGATGGAGTTGGACAAGTACTGACCTAAGCATTCAATATTCAGTACGCGTTTACTTAGACTCGTCCTAATACTAATAGTACTGTAGTATGTTACCGAATGTAGTGTGACATTTTGTGACGTCACGGATTGTGACAGGGAGTCGCTGATTAAGCTCTGATGGGGAAGCGATTGGGACGGGCATTTGCGAGGCAGAGACGCGACTTGGCCAGCAGTCTCTTCTTCTCTCAACACCCTCGTCCTCACCAATGGAATCCCGCACAATGGAACATCGCAGAGCCAGTACGTCCCTTCTTTTCCTCCTTCCTCTGCTCTTCCGATCGACGCGTGCACTTGTAGCCTACAAGAACAAGGGTGGCTTGAAGCAAGATGATCTTCGACGTCGTCGCGAAGAGCAGCAAGTCGAGATCAGACGGCAGAAACGCGAAGAAAACATCGCAAAGAGGAGAAACTTCCTCCCTACCTCCACCGTCGATTCCGATGAAGAGACCATCTCCAGAGACTGGGAGCCACCAGTACCACTCCTTTACCCTAGCCGTCCCATCTTGCACTGATACACTCCCAGCTTGCAGACGAGATGATCTCTGGCGTCTTCTCGGACGATCCCGATCGTCAGCTCGACGCGACTACAAAATTCCGTAAATTGCTTTCCAAGGAGAAGAATCCACCCATCGAAAAGGTCATTGAATGTGGCGTTGTCCCTCGCTTTGTCGAGTTTTTGCGAAACGGGCAATCCATGCTCCAGGTTAGTGGTCCCGCTTTCACCATCTGTCCAGGCCATTGAGCCTTGGCGCAGTTTGAAGCGGCCTGGGCCCTTACAAACATTGCATCTGGAACCGCCGAGCATACCCAAGTCGTGATAAACGCCGGCGCAGTTCCCGAATTTATTAACCTCTTGTCATCTCCCGTACTCGATGTTCGCGAACAAGCTGTCTGGGCACTCGGGAACATCGCAGGCGACAGCCCACAGTGCAGAGACTACGTTTTACAACAGGGTGCTTTACGGCCCTTGTTGACCCTCTTGAGTGAAAATCATAAATTGAGCATGCTCAGAAATGCTACCTGGACCTTGAGCAACTTCTGCCGAGGAAAGAATCCTCAACCAGAATGGGAACTGGTGAACAACATACACTCTCTTATTCATCTCCATTTAACATCTCCGATAGATTTCACCTGCTCTAACAGTCCTGACCAAACTGATTTACTCGATGGATGATGAAATCTTGATCGATGCTTGCTGGGCCATTTCTTATCTCTCCGATGGTTCCAACGACAAGATTCAAGCTGTGATCGAGTCTGCAGTGTGTAGGAGATTGGTGGACTTGCTCATGCACAGTTCGACTGCTGTTCAGACTCCTGCTTTGCGTTCCATCGGAAACATCGTCACTGGAGACGATCTTCAGACCCAAGTGGTCATCGCTTCTGGTGCCCTTCCTGCTCTTCTCTCGCTTTTGTCGTCAGCAAAGGAGGGAATTAGGAAAGAGGCGTGCTGGACTATCTCAAACATTACTGCCGGATCACCTCCTCAGATCCAGGCCGTTATTGATGCCAACATTATCCCTCCCCTCATCAACATCCTTCAAAACGCCGATTTCAAGACTCGTAAGGAAGCTTGCTGGGCGATTTCCAATGCGACCTCTGGAGGTCTCCACGAGCCTTCTCAGATACGTTATCTTGTTTCTCAGGGTTGTATCAAGCCGCTCTGCGACCTCCTCACAATGATGGACAACAAGATTATCCAAGTCGCTCTTGACGGTCTCGACAACATTCTCAAGGTTGGCGAGGCTGACAAGCAGGCAGCTGGCCCTGGAGCTGTGAATCAGTATGCACTATTCGTCGAGGAAGCCGGTGGGATGGTCACCATCCACAACCTTCAGTCACACGATAACTTGGATATCTACAAAAAGGCGTTCAACATTATGGACAAGTATTTCCCTGACGAGGAAGAGGTAGATGCTGCCATCAGCGCACCGGCCGTCGATGCTTCCGGTGCTTATGCAGTATGTGTTCTTCCTCTTGTCTGCCCACCGGTCACTCACTGGATGTCTAGTTCCACTCCGATATCAGTGCACCACAGGGAGGTTTCAGCTTTGCACAGCAGTGACCAGTTTCCGCTGGATCTATGGTGGCGGGCGCATCCGTGCCACTGTCAATGTCCTTTTCTTTACCCAGTCATTATTTCACGAACGCCATGTAACATCCTTATCGAGGCTGACCAGATAGTCCTTTTTTTTCACACGACACGATCGTTTTTTTGCTTCATGTTGAGCATCGCAGGCAGCCGCTGGATATGGGTACCAACAAGCGTCTAACGGACGCTAGATAGCCCGCAGGAATAGGTGGATGATTGTATAGCACAGGAACGTTATCATAGCGGGGGCGATAATTGTATGCAGCGGCGCACTTGAAATAGAGAAAATCGCTGTATCCTCTGACAATCGCTTGTACGACTACAGCCACAACTGGTCGAACATCCCCCATGGCTTCTCAAGTCCTTCCTCTGGGCAAGTTTACTCGCTGAAAACGATCGTCGCGCGAAAATGATCGATTTTCTTGACAGAGCTTATTGACAGATGCATTGGATCACGGATTTGGGTGATCATGAAAAGTGACCGGGAGTTCACTGGCACGCTCCTGGGTTTCGATGATTTCGTCAGTGAGTTGGTTTGGCTGGTACCATCCACCCTGTTAAACGCTCGGGTCAATTCTAGACATGGTGCTGGAAGATGTAACGGAATAGTGCGCACATTCCTGCACGCTGGAGACCATAACCACTTAATTTAATTTGGATTCCCTCAGCGAGACTACGCCGCAGGGCCGGAAACAGACAAAGCTTGCTCAGACGCTCCTCAACGGTAACAACATTTGTATGGTGGGTGTCACGTTCGATGCCCGCTGGAATTGGATGTTTATCGGACGCGTAGTTGATACCGGGTAGCGCTGGTCCAGATTCGTGACCAGAGAGTAAGGTCGAGTACCGCCAAATAGTGACACACAACATAACATTTTGCTCGAATTTTGCTGTAATTCCATCCACACTTTGACCCCAACGATGCCCGTCCGCATTCGAATGGCCATGCATGGCCGCAAGCACAACAAGATATTCCACTTGGTTGCCATAGACCAGCGCAAACGTCGTGACGCGAAACCAGCAGAGCTCCTGGGTATATACAACCCCGCCCTTGAACCAGGAACGACGCACAAAACAGTCCAGTGGAGCGTGGACAGGATAAAGTATTGGTTAGGAGTTGGAGCGACACCTAGTAAATCTGCAGTGCGATTGCTGGAATGGGTGAGTGGGTTTGAGATAGAGGCGTACGTTTGCTAACAGGGCGTGTAGGGAGGCATCATACCACCAGGTTCAAAATATCATCCCAAAGCGCTTGGACCACAGACATTGGCTGCATCGGCCACAGTCGTTGGTCCTCCTAATTCTGTCCCGCCACCATCATCGACTGCGTCGTGAACCGCGAGCCCTATGGACAACAAGCATTCCGTTTGTGTCAATCCATCCATTGCACTACCACTATACATATCTCCGTCCACCGCTCATTGCGGAAGCCTGCTCTACAGGCTTTCCCCTTGACGTACACACTATCAATATAATGCCGTTTGCAGAAAGGTACAGATCTCATCATGCCCAGCGATCTGCGCCAGTTCTATTCCCGTCAGGTCGTCAGGATCCTGGAAAAGAGGTTGAAGTAGGTCTGCGTTAGTGTCCGTACATCAAGACAGACCTTCATCGTCGCGTCTGCACCATACTTGATTAGTACTTTGACTACTGGCAAGTTGCCTCTATCGCATGCGAGGTGTAGCGCTGTATAGCCCTGCAAAGGAATGTCATCGCTGGGGGATCGATAAGGAAGTATCGACCATACATATTCATCGCGTTCGTTGACATCCACCGAAGAGTTCTCGACGAGAAATCGAGTGATTTTGTTCGTGTTCCCTTGAATGGCAAAGGCATGCAACACTTGCCCTCCTGTATCATCACCTCCATCCCTTGAAGCAGCCATGGCGCTGACGGATCCACCCATACCCCCTCTGCCTTTCGTGGACGAGAGCGATATGCTCACCCCCAAGTCCTCGTCCCATACTTCTTTTTCCTGTGGGTCGCTCGCCACTCCGAGCCCTGGGACCCATCCGAGCTCACGGGCAACGTCGAGATATCTTCGCTCGGCATCCGGTCCGTGGCCTGCGTACACTTTTCCGGTGTGATTCCATGCGTCCCACTTTGCGCGGCCGGTCAAATCGAACAGCGACGGGCGTGGGTTCTGGGGCACCGATGCGACGGTAAGATATTTGTACAATCCATATAGCTGTCGATGTGCAACACCCAGGCTGTCAGGAGTTTATAATCACCCAGATAACGAACCTGCTCGACCTCAAGCTTTGTGGTATTCGACACCTTTGCTAGCGGCGGGGCAGACGACAGGTATGCTGCCGCCTCGAAGAGTGCTGGTGATGGTGTGTATTCCATGATTGAACCAAGATCAGGTAGGACGGAACATCTATCAATTATATAAGCGAATGAGAGTATCTCTATTCAGCCCGACATAAAGTAATGGTATCTAAGCGAGCCCTGCGGCCTTCATCGCCTGCGCAACATGTCAACAAGTCGACACCGACCAACGAACGTCAGACTAACCTCGAGCATGGATGCACCAATCTTCGCCGGACTGTCGGTGACAATCACACCAGCCTTCTCCAGCGCAGCAACCTTGTCCGATGCAGCACCTTGTTCAACCGATGTTAGGATGCATTCGAGTCTGTGGACTGTACTACTTACCCTTCCCACCAGCGATGATGGCACCAGCATGACCCATACGGCGTCCTGGTGGTGCAGTACGACCCGCAATGAAGCCAACAACAGGCTTGGGGTTCTTTCGTGTCTTGTTGAACTTTTCCAAGAACTCTGCAGCTTCCTCTTCCATTGATCCCCCGATCTCTCCGATGATGACAATGCCTGATCACATGAGCACGACTGTTCTTATCAGATAAAGCGCAAAATCTACCTTCTGTCGCGTTATCCTCGAGGAAGACCTTGACGACATCGAGATGTTGCGTCCCAGGGAATGGATCACCACCGATTCCAACGCACAGCGACTGCCCAAGCCCCACGCCGGTCGTTTGAGCGACAGCCTCGTATGTCAATGTGCCAGACCGAGACACGATTCCTGCATTGAGATGTCACCTCTGTCGACGTCACGACATGTCAAGGACGTACCGATTTTCCCCGGTTTGTGGATGTGTCCGGGTTGAATACCCATCTTGCAGCCGAGTGGGTTGATGATTCCCGGGCAATTAGGGCCAACGAGACGCGATTTTGACTGGCTCTTGAGCGCGTTCATGACCTACGCCAGCAGGCGGTCAGAAGGACAGCCCCGTCCGCCCAAGACTGTGCATACCTTGATCTCGTCTTGTTGAGGTATGCCCTCAGTTATGCAAACGATCAGACCAATTTCGTTCTCGATGGCCTCGAGAATGGCATCGGCAGCGGTGGGTGGTGGGACGTAGAGGACAGTGGCGTCCGGGTTTGTTTCCCTGACAGCCTGTGTGGCAGGATTAGGCTGAAAGCCCGAATTGCATCGAAGACCGTCGTACCTCGCGGACTGAGCCGAATACTGGCAGCCCGAGATGTGTCTGGCCCGCTTTGCTGGGGGACACACCACCAACCATCTTGGTACCGTAGGCCAAGGCTTCTCTCACATGGAAAGTGCCCTGTAGCCGATTTTAAACAACTTTTTTCCAACCGAACGCTGCGTACGAGTGGATTCTACTCACCGTCTTTCCAGTGAAACCCTGGCAAAGGACTTTGGTATCCTTGTGGATGAGCAAGTTCTGGATGGTATCGACGTAGCTCTTGCGAGCTGCCGAGTAGGAAAATGACCGACAACCAGCTGGACAAGCTAAACGTAAGCCAAAAGAACTGGGCCATTGAGCAGCTGGCTACATACCGCTCGTGGCGAGAGACTGACCAGCGCGACGGAACATGATAAAGCAAAGGTGAAACTGAGAGAACACGGGATATGAGGCTTTTGTTGCCGGTTTGTGTGAGCACCACGCCCGCCGTTGCTAATTTGGGCGTGTTTGCCTGCCGGGCGGGTGCGACCCTCAACGGGTTTACTCTCTCTTGATCACCAGAGGCCGGCCACAGATTGACACGGTCGCAGCGCATAGAGAAACAATAAACATTTTTGGCTACCACTTCAAATACTACATGCTCATGCAACCACGAAAGGATACAGCCGGCCTCACTGTTCTAGCGGACCAACCCGCCGGCGGTCCCGAGCCTTTCGGGAAGCTCGGTGAAGAGCAAGAATACTATACTTCACCTTGTCGTACTGTCCAGTATTGACGGCACTGAGGGCACTCGAATTCAAACTTGAGACACGGCCAAAAAAGCGAGCACTCACTTGGTCACGTCTATCATGAACTGTTCCTTGACCGCATTTGGCACGGCGGATGTGGGGAGTTGTTGTAACACAGGCGGTAGCCACGTCAACAACTGCGAAGAAAAGAGGACAGCGATGGAACGGAAGATGGAAACGACCGAAGAAGTAGAATCTTCAGGGAACTCTCCGACGAGGCCACTGAGTAAATAGCCAACAAACTCAAATCCTTCCTTCTCCACGACCGCCTTAATAGTAGCTGCATACACGGCAAGTTTCGGTGGTTGTGACGAGGACGGGACAAGACTGTCATGGGTTAAAATATCGCGGAATAAATCCAATGCTGCAAAAAGAAGATCCGAGTGAACGAGCGTAAGAGCTGCCATGGAAGCTCGGAATGCCAGTGGGAATGCGGTAGACTGGAAAAAGACATCCGGGGCCATCTCCAGCAACTGCAAAAGCAGTTGAATGTAGTCTTCCAAAACTATCCCACGATGTTAGGTTTCAACCGAGGATGTGGATGGATGACTTCTCTTACCATCCGGAACGTCTCTTGGAGCCTTGGACTGTAAGAGGCTGACGATTTTGTTTGTTGACCGCTCAAACAACGCCAAGAAGGTAGTTCGTAGGGTTGAGTCAGATTCCCGACCGAACCTCCCCACAAGTTTGCCCGCGATCCACAGGAATGCTGAGAAACCGGTAGCCTCGAATGACGTAACCATGCACGACAGGACAGCAGGTGCGACTTGGAGTGTCGATTGACCAAATAGTGTGACACCGTGTCGAAGAACCCGTGTGGTTCGCTCGGCGGTGTCATAGTCAAAGGCGTACTTTGAGATGAACCTGTCAAAGATGGACCAGACTTCCTGGCAGCTACTCTGACAGGCTGCAGGGAGCTGATCACCAAATGGGCCGATTACATGTAACATCGCTTCTAAATTTTCCAAACCGTCTGAACAAGACCCGTGAGCAATAAATCCAGGGAATATATCGCTAGCTTACAGCCTATCTCCTTTAATTCTTGCTTCGTGATGGGTGTAGTCTTTCCTGTGACGGAATGGATCTGGGACAGAATGTCGAACGAAAAAGAGCGAAGGGATTCCGCCGCTTTCTCCATCGGCATTGCAGAAATGACAAATGCGATAGCTTCGTAGACTTGCCGCCGGTCATCTTGAACTAACTTCGATCCGGTTGTTTTGAGGAAGGTATGAAGAGTGGGAAGGAAGTCTATGAGATGCTGTGCGGGTGTTGGAAGGTCGCCTAGAATACATATTTAAAAACATTACCTGCTTACAATCTTGGCAAAGATATTTGAGTGCCTGACCGGCTGCTGCGTTCACTTCGGTGTCAGGGTCTTCAAATCCTGCGGCGATGTACTGCAGCTGGAAAGTGATGTAGTCCGGGTGACGATTGACCCATTCCGTGTAGCGCGAGATAATGAGCAGCGCAGCGTAGCGAATCCTAGGATGACTTGGAAGAGATGGGATAAGATCCATGATCTTCGGAACTGCATTTTCATCAGCAACGTCGACTTCAGCACCCATGGATCGCATAGCAAACAATGGCGCCTCGATTTCCTGCCACGAGGTTGACTGAGGGCCGCGGGAGAGTGCCAGGGTGATGAGATTGTATGCCGACAGCAGGCACGTATCCGCACCCAGGACAAGACAACAGTCCTTCAGGGTATCCCCCATGACATGTCTGAAAGAACGGAAATTGTCAGCTTCTTGAGAAGCCAATGTGGTAGTATCAGGAGGGAAGTGTAAATGACGGATAATAACCCCCATAAGCGCCTTGTAGGCTTCGATGAACAAGGGCTCCACGGATGGCTTTTTCCCAATAGTCTGAGCAAGGCGCATCCAAAAGGGGAAGGTAATCGGCACGATATCGAGGTCCGGATATGCAGAGCAAAGACCAATGGCTTCGACGATTGGAAAAAATGTCTCTGTGTGACGAAGAATAAGAAGACGATAGGTCTCCCCGGCTTCTGCAAAGACTTTAGCCAAGCCCCTGATTCTTTCGGGATCTTCCTTTCTTTCCTCGAGTTGAGCCTTCAAATCGATGACACGCGGTACAATGAGTTCTATGACAGGCATGCAATCATCTGTTTCTTGCGTTTCGTGAATCAATTCGCAGAGAACGTCCACGGCGGAATCAAACAGCTCGTCGGAGGCCAGAGCTTCAAAAACAAAACCGAAGAGAGGCGATTTGGCGAAAATCGACGTATCGACCTCGCCGGCTATGAGCCAAGCGCGGAGACACCCAAATACTTGGCTTTGCACAGTTGTTGTTACGCCTGGTAAAAGTCATTGTCTATGGGACGAAAAAATCCCTAAATAGATGACACACCTGATGCTTGTATATACATTGAGAGAAGATCCAACACTTGGTTGGCATTTGCAGTAAGAAGTTTGGCAGACCTGTCTCGATACTCTTCGTCCTTGAATTTCAGCGTCAGTCCGAAGTTCGTGTGGTTCGTGGTTGACCCACCGTGACGGGGATTCTTGTGTTCGAGGCCAATTCTTCGGGGAGAACTGTCAAGAACTGCAGAAGCACGGGGACAGTTGCAGGATTGGTGCCAAATGACTCGATCATAGTCTGTACAGCATCGTCCCACTCAGGGAGCTGGAGGGCCAAGCCTGATACTGCTAGACAAAGTTGGGTGATTACGGTGCGGGGACCGGTGTGATATCTCTCGAGAGCAGTAATCAGAGTATCTCGCAACGGCAGGAGATTTGCTGCATCGACTTGATGGAGATCGTAAGTGACCTGGAGTGGACGAGTGAGAGTGGAGGGGTAGATGCAGAGTGGCACATACCTTTGATCGGAAGGTTTGGGCGGCGAAGAGCTTGGCGGCGGGGGGTGCGTCTGGAGAGAGGAGAAGGAGGTTGCAAGTCGACCAGGCGTCGCGCTAGGACAAAGGCGGAGAGGGCGAGGTTAGATGTGCGGGTCGGAGGAGTGGGCCAAGGGCGAAAGTGGATTTACAGAATGTTGGAACTCCTGGAGCCACGAGTTCGCGTTCTCTAGGGAAGTCTTGTCTGGTGCGCGCGTGAAGACATCTAATGCGGACAACAGCGGTTGAACATTGTCCATCTCTGGTGCACGTCGTCGTCGTCGTCGTACTCGCTGCCACCCATCCAAGCATATGATGGAATCATTATCAGTGTTTATCGCTGTTGACATAGTGGCAACACTGCACTGGGTATATTGCCTGTAGAATTCAAAATCCTAACCAATCGAAAAAGAAACAGTTGAAAAAGAGAACGCAATCCAGTCGTATCCAAGACGTCCTAGGACATCCTGCGATTCTCCATCAAGGACAGCGAGAGTATCATACTAGAAGGGAGAGATGGTAACCAACCCCGAATGTCAGTTCAAACGAGTGTGGAAATGTTCCAGAGGGCAGTGTAACGAGCGGGAAGCAAAGAGACGACAATGTACGCTAGCAAGAGAACTAAACGGCAAACTAGAAGCGGCGCGGGCCAAGGTGAAGATAGTAAAACGCACGACCACCAACGTATTGTAACAAGGCAACAAGCTAGACCACCCACACACAATCGGTTCTCTACCGGAGGAAGCGACGGTTTTTGGTCTGCACAGAAACAATAAACACCAGATGTAGACAGGGGGTAGATGCACTGACCGCATTCTTTTCCGGTGTAAGTGGCCGGCCGCTCTCGATCCTCCGCTTCTTGTCTTCCAGGTCGCCACGTTGCTTGTCGAGGGCATCTTTCATCTCCTTGTGCCGAGCGTAAAGCTCCTCCTCGGATTGCTTTAGCTTTGACTCCTTCTCTTGAACCTTTTGTTGGAAGACCATCTTCATCTCGGCCTCCATCTTGGAGAGCTTCGCCTCGTGTAGAATGCGCTCCTCCTGCATCTTCGCTGAGGGGCTGAAAAGAAGGTCAGGGACGGTCGTCCAGTCAGTCACGAGTAGATACTCACTTAACCTCTCGGAACACACTCGAGTCTTGGGCAACGCCCATACTGAGTAGCTTCTCGGTTCTCCAGTTTTCGTAAAGAACGTCACTCGTGTACTCCCTCAGCTCCTCCATATATGTGCGGACAAGCATCTGGCGAAGCTTGACAAAGTCGCAATGCTCTTCGTTGTCTACCTCTATAACACCCCATGGGTATGCACGACCACGGACTTGACGGCCGTCGGGGGTCTGGACAACATGATCTGAACCGACCACAGCGAAAGGGATCTTGCTGGCAATCTCCTCTGCTTCAGCCAAAGTCTCCTCGTCTTCATTTTCATAGGTCGGTGCCTGGAAAATTTGAATCTTGTGGTGAGCGATATCAGCAAGAATCTAGACTAGGGTGATCAGAGCGTGCTCGAGAGGAACACTGAGTTGTTCGTACTCGGGCCTTGAAGTCAGCAATCTCTTCGTCGGTCAAAGTGTCAGCCTTGGCAATGACGGGAATGAGATTGACGCGGGTGTGTAGTCGACGCATGAATTCAATGTCGATTTGCTTGAGACTGCATGGCATGTGAGGAGGGGAAGGACAAGAGAGGAAAGCACGTACGAGTGACCGGTGGGCTGGATGAAGTAGAGGCAGGCGTGAACGCGGTTGTCTACGATTTTCTGCCGATTTACGCGGTTCTCTTGCTCCAAGTAGGAGTCAAAACGCGCCTCGATGTTATCCAGGATGGGCCTCCAGCTGAAATTACGTGTTAGAAGGGCATTCCTTGATCGAAAAATTTCGCACCTGTCGTCGTTGTTAACAAAGTCGCCAAAACCGGGGGTGTCGACTACAGTTAGATGCAGACGGACACCATTCTCCTCGATATCTGATCCAATGTGAGTGAAATGTGGGTTGAACGTGAGGAAAGGAGGGATGCGGACGCGGACATACCTGCACCGATACTCTCGATGGCAACTGTCTTTGGGTGTTCAGCGGAGGGAGGGAGAGGTTGCTTGGGAGGATAAAGAGGCGTGTTGAAGAGAGTGTTGATGAGTGTGGACTTTCCGAGGCCGGATTCGCCTTGGAGGGGGGATGAGTGAAAATGCGGGGATGGAAAAAGGGAAGAAACAGACCGACGACCATGGTGGTGAATTCGAAACCCTTGCGAACACTCTTTCTGTGGACCTGGTTTGGCAGATTTGCGAAACCGACATAGCCCATGAGCTTCTTGCGAATAACTGGGGATATGCCGGGAGTGTTCTGCTGGAGAGCGGGGCTGTTTCCATTTGGGTAACCGTTGGAGGAAGGAGAGAATGAGTCGACGCGAGAAGAGACGTACGAGGTAGCCATCTGGACGACGTTGAAGAAAGAGGCGACGACGGGTTTTTTTTTCCTTTTGGGCTGGGGAGAGGAACCAACTCGCGCTCTTGCTCCTCTGTTGCCCTTTATTTGCTTTCGGTGGCGTTATAATAAATATTTTTAAATATGGATATACAACGCAAACATTTCCTCTGCCGTCGCCACATCCACCTCCATATCCTCCCCCTCTCCGCTCCCCGTCCCCTCCTCAAAGTCCCCCCTCGCAGCCATCAAGAACTGCTCTCCACGCCGCCGCCGCCGCTCCTCTTCCGCGTCAATCCGCTCCAGCTCCCTCAGCGCACCGTGCTTCTCCTTTCCCCCTCTCCTACACGTCGTCCCCCGGATCTGACACTTGTTCGCATTGTATATCGTCCTCCCTCGCGCCGCCAAGCAGCCGCCAACTCCCTTTGGTGATGCATTTTTCCCCTTGTCACCATCCCACTCCCTCGATCCTGGCGGGCACGCCGCCGGTGATGTAAACCGCATTCCCGCCCGCGGGTTCGCGTACCGTGCAATGTATGTCGCCATGAGTGCCGTCCGCGCATCAGCAGAGTGGTGAGTCGCCATCGTCAATGTACACGGGTGATTCCGTGTTCGTCAAGGAGGGTTGATCGCAATGCCTAGCCACTGTACTGCAGGGAGTGTCTTTGTCTTTCCTTCCATTCCTTGTCACCTTATATACATCGAGTGACGCTTTGCCCGCCATGGCTTGGTGGTTGGTGAATAAAGACCTTTGACTTGGCCCACTTTCAAAGCGTTTTGTCTAAGTGTGCCACTCAGGCACCCTCCATACACAATATGATTTCGATATTTCCACAACGGTCCCTGTTTCTACCCCCCCGACATTATCTGTTCTATGATGAATTCCGCACTCGAGTTACATCACAAGATATTTGCCGTCAGCTTGAAAACTGGTCCGTCATGGTCAGTACCGTTAGCCAACCAAGCGTATCCACCACATACTGTCAGGTCGAGCATAGTGTCCCACTGAGTCCAAGTCAAACTTCCCCCTTATAATATCATCGAGATCCAGTTCGGCAGTCAAGATGTCCTCCGGTTTTCTAGACGGTCCCGCCAGCACCGTTCCAAGAGGACTGACAATGAGACTTCCCCCATTGATCATGATCTTGTCAGGGTCACGGTCGGTGGAGTCCGCAACCGCGTGGCCTTCGGGGTAGTCCCTTTCGGTAGCAAACTGACACGCCGACAGGACAAAGCACCTCCCTTCCACAGCAATGTGGATCATAGAGTTGACCCAAACCGGACGGTGATCCACAGTGGGTGCACAATAAATCTGAGTCCCCAGCGAATAGTAGTATGTCCTCACTAATCCCATAGGAGCCGGTCTCAGTCAGATGTATTCCGCTACCTGATACAACACTTACACAGTGGCATATAATTTTCCCTTGCAGGCGAGAGCTGGGTCAACTAAGATGAAAGTACCCTAGTAATCAAACTCACCAGCAGATGGTCGCCGAGATCTTGGTCGTGACTACCTCGGTCCCGGGGGATGGGAATGTTTTCTCCACCACAGGGAGTGTAGTTCCATCCCCCAGCCCCCAGATCAATCTCTCAGTGGCTGTGGGCATCAGCTTGCGGTGTTTTCCAACCAGTCCCTCGACAGGATCAACAAAGATCACTGTGCAGTACAGTGTACCTCCTTCCCGCTCAACGACACCCATCACAACGAAAACTCCAGTCTCCTTGCTGACCGCCTCAATATGCGAGATAGCGGACGAGGGTATTTCAATCGCTGATTTGTGGTAGTGCAGAAATTCGTCTCGACCTTCGGCACTGCGGTCCCCCACGACGCAGCCAAACGTAGACATCTTGGGGTACCCTCCGATACTGCAAGGGATTACGTCCGTGAGCAATCCATTCAAGCAAAAGAGTGACTCACAACGCCTCCGGAAAGACTACTAGCTGAGTGTCATCTCGGTGTTTTGCGAGTTTCGTGAGGTTCTCGAACTTTTGAAGCGTATCCGATAGGTTGTACGACGCAGTGCACGTTTGCACAACGGATGCACGAATTTTGTTCGGCATTGCAGCTCGTCGATGTTTCTGTTTGCTGTGGAGTAGTTCCCTGAGCTCAAGTAGGACGACAGGGCAAGGATGGTATCATCACACGCTAAGGTGACTCGTGATTCCTATTCGATCACACGGGGGAGTAAAAGTAATAATAGTTCCCTCTACTGGTGAGCAGAAGGCACAACATCAGTCCGTGGCAATGCAAGTTGGGGAAGCCATTCCTTCGGGAAATCCTTCAGACTAGGTCGAGTCGTCCGCCCCCGAGCGTGATCTCCCTTCTTAGCTTTCTTGACCTTCGCTTCAATATGCCTGGTATCCACCGGAAGGTCTTGGTAATGAGTCAGCTTTTCGTCCTGAAATAACATGTCGCTATGTGTCTTCAACAGTGTACTGGAATGGAGACGCACATTTGCCGCAGAAATAAGTTCATCGACGGTGTCACTGACCCACTTCAAGTTCATTGCCGGCTGAGGAAAGTCTTCACACGCAATCTTGATGTACCCATGCCTGCCTTGCTCACTGTCTAGCGGGACACCTGCATTTTTGGGAGGATCGGGGGTCCACCGCGCGCCAGCGAGTAGTTTGATCTTGTGAATAGCCAGGTCACCGCGCAAGGGCAACTGAGCGACTGGAACGACGACAGTTCGCTTTGCGGTAAGCGGGTGCTCTTCCCCGGCGTAGTCCACAGACCGAATGACTAAAGGTGATTCTGTAGTAGGTGGTACGAAAGACTTGCGGAAGGCTACAAAGCACTCAACACATTTTCGAGACACATAAGCTCGTGCTACTCACCGACGAATTTGGGCATTTCGTTCTCGATGAGACGCATGTAGTACGCAAGCTGCCGTTGTTGATGCAAGCCAATGTGAGCGCCAGAAGGTATATCATTTCCCGAGAACTCTGGGAAATCTTCCTCGATATCGAATTCCACCAAATCGCGTGGTAATGGCATCCTCTTCGGCACGTCTCGTCGTGCCAAGACGCGAGGTGTGCAGTGAAACTGCCTGACTGCCTGTAACGAGGAGGAGGCAGGTCGAGGACATTGCAATGGAAACCGCATTTTTGTTGCAGGGTCCACACGTAGTGTACTTCCAAAAAAAACGCAAGCAACTCCAAAGGCTCTTGCCAAACAAGCATAAACCCGCCCAGTCTCGATCACCGTTAGTATCACCATGGTGGTGGGTTCTGGCAACAGACAATCGATATACTCCCCATAATCATTGTTTTGTTAGCGATTGAACCTGGAGATCAAAGCCGACCTGGAGAATGTCACTGATTTGAAACCTTCCACGGATGACTTTGAGTACTTTTTCAAGGTAATGTGCACGTCATGACTGCCTTGGTCCATGTAGACTGGAACCTCGTTTTCTAATCGTAGGTTACATGTACATCCTGCCGTGAAGTACACCCGAAGCTGGTATCTCTCAATCGTATTGTGAACCAATCTGATCTTCCTTCGGCTCCCTCACTAACGCTAGTACCTTCAGGAAGAGCGCGAGGTCAGTGGGGGTAGGCATGGAACCGCGCACTTGATATGGCGTTGCTCAAACTGCAAGCATGAAAATTCTGCCAAGTTCGACACATCGATTCCTGTCTGTCCATACAAAGTAGATCATTCCGGGACCTTCTCCCGCATTCTAGTTGTAGAATGTCGAGGTCTCGAGTTTATCGACTTTGATCCGGTGCGTACTTCATTGAAGGTGCATTGGCACGATGGCGCACTAACGAAGTTGCAGAGGGGGGACTGGACGTGCAAAGGCACTGATTCTAACACGACCTTCTCCGACTTCGAATTCCAGGAGGGCGAATGGTACGATTATGATGAAAAGGTGTGTGAGGTGGAAGACCAACGTGTGGCTTCGTACCGATGCATCCATATCTTAGCGGGCCTTGCCCGTCCAGATCACCTCCCTAGAATGTCGATTCACTCGGGCTTGATTCAGCCAAACTGTATATCGGGTCATACTGCTTGGGACAATGGACTGCAAGGGGTCAACACATGTATCGATTATCCTGAGTAAAGTCTAGATGTACTGGGGCAAAGCCAGTCTTTGAGGTTCAACTGAGGCAACTACCGGAAAGATACTCGGATCGTTGGGCTCGAACGGATTGTTGGGTCAGGAAGGGAATGTTGAATACGCGTGACCATACAGCTCATTAGTTCGACTACCCGTACCATGTCCATTGACAGCACCTTCAGTTGCGAGGTAATTGGTTCAGATTCACGTACCAGCGCTATTACCAATCCGTGGAGCGCACAGTACAAAACATTATAAAAGCACATATGGAACAAATGACCTGACCATGAAGCACCGAAACCTTGGATGCGACAAAATGCGAAAAGTAGATGGATGAGATAGAAATGGAATGACAGGTGTCCTCGTCTACTGTTTACTGCTTACTTGAAGTCGTTGAAAACCCAACCTTCAGGCAGATTTAAATAAGGATGTTGAATGAGTTCTCCAGCGCTCGCACGAGCATCGGGATGCCTACAAAACTCCATTAGTTTGTTGAATGAGTATCGGTGATGTTAATGCTCACACCGCAAAACATCTGTCCTTGAAATCCACGGCAAGGTCGGACAGGATCACATCAGAAGGGATTGGAGGCGATTTCCCTTCATGAGAGACCTAAATATTGTTTGAGTACCGGCGCATAAACATGAATGACAACGATACCTTGAACATCACCGTAAAGAAGTCCTCATCCGGCCAGGGTCGTCTACCTGCCCACATCTCCAATACAACACATCCTACACTCCATATGTCAACTTTGGAATTGTACCCCTTTCCTTTCTGACTGCCAATAACTTCGGGGGCCATCCAAAACACAGTACCTTGCATCGCGGTATATGCCGCTTGGTCGTCGTCGGCACGCTTCGAAATTCCGAAGTCAGAGATCTTGCAGATGCCAGTCTTCTCGACGAGAATATTGTCAGCTTTAAGGTCCTGAGGAAGACGTTAGGGCGATGTCATTAACCGTGAGGGATTTGGTACCCTATGGATGATATTCTTGGAGTGTAGATATGCCAAACCGTCAAGAATCTGGGCCGTAAAAGACTTTGTAACCTCTTCATCAAACTTGCCATGGTCTCGCAAGCAACTCCCAATGGAGCCGCCAGGAACATATTCCAAAAATCTAGGACGTTTGTAGTTGTTTGAAAGATATAAAGCTGGGCACTTACATGCTGAGGAAATTCGGGGTCTCTTCGAACCCGAGATATGCAACAATGTGAGGATGGTCCAAGTCTTTCAGCGTCTCGCTTTCCATTTTCAACGCTTGCACAAAACTGGCCTGGCGACTGTCACTCTTGTCGCTGGCGGTTGTAGGTATCTCAACCTGCTTGACAGCAATCATCTCTCCTGTAGTAGCATTTAGAGCGAGGTAGACACGTCCGTAGGTCCCCTTTCCTATGAGTTCGCCACGAACCCATTTGAAAATCGCTGCAAAAAGAGACTCAGAATAATCATCTGCCAATTGGTCGATTACCCACGTCTGGGGCCACCCGATGGAGCATCAACCGCAGGTTTGCTAATTGTTGGTTTCTTCTGTGAAGTAGTGACCTCTTCTACGTGTCCACCCCACAACTTTGTGCTTCTGCGTAGCAAATTACCATACGATGACTCGGCTCTGGATGTACGATCAAGTCGCTTTTTATGTTCTTCGGCAACGATACGAATCGATTTCTTGCCCCTGACATTATTGATCCTTTCCCGATCGTTGGGAGTGATCCCGTGAGACGAATCGACGGCCGTAGGTGAAGTTCCCCCGGAGTTGGCTTCGATAACGGGTTTGTCTAAGTCGTGTTCAGGGAAGAATTCCTCAAGACGATCATATACATCCTCGGGAGGTGGACGATGAGCCCAGGTATACTCCTCGAATGTACTTTTGTGTCCGTCTCGAGATGTACGAGGTCGAGGATCGCGCAGTCGAGGCTGCGGCTGTGGTTGAGGAACATAATCAGGAATAGTGAAATCAGATGGTACACCGCGCAGGTTATTATTTGTGTTATGTGTGATAACTTCCAGGGTGGGACGCGGACTTGACCTCGGACTAGTATTGGACCCAAGCTTATCCTCGCGAACCATTTGACTAAGTGGCCTGCGAGACCACAAGTCTTTTGTTGCGGTAGCATAATCATCCGAGGAGCTGACACTGTCAACCGGAAGGTCCGGCTGTTGGGACAACTTTTGTGAAGCTACACGTGCTTTGAAGTCCCAAATGACTTTGTCCCCCTCGCCAGGACGTAAAGTCGATTCGGATAATGTGTCTTGTCCGCTAGACGAGGAGTTTTGCCGCGAATCCATGATTGTCCCAGATGGCATGTATGCGAAGGTGCTAGAGCTGGTTGACGAACTCGGTCGGGAGGTGGCAACACTCACAGGGCTGCGTGGAGGAGTCTCAGGTACAAGAGGGGGTCGCACAGAGGAAGGAGCATACGGTCCCGCCCGTAATGACAAGGGTAACAGGCTTCCACTGAATCCATCCTCCCTGAATGGCGTCTCTCCAAACTTTGAGACGGAGCTACTGGCGGAATGGCTTTGGTGGTGAAGAGAGGGCAGGGGTCGTTGTGCGTCCCTGTCGCGTGATGCATCATGACCTGAAACGTCGTTGGAACTTGGAAAACGTTGTTGAGCAGGAGAGGCCGAATGCGGTCGAGGATAGGGCTCTTGACTGGGTGACAAGTACGTCGCAGGACTAGCCGAAGTGGGAGGAGATGGCTGCGGTTGGGGGAAAGATCGGGTTGGTGTATTTGCCTCAACATTCGCATTATCAACCATAGACCCTTGAGTAGGGGGGAGGGGACGGTGGAGGCGTGGAGCAAGACCTAAAGGAGGCTCGGGTGGTCTGATGAATGTACTTGTAGAATTCGACGATCCATGTAGCTGTGGGCGACTGGGTGTAGGCCGGAGTGGGGGTTGCTGCGGTGTGTTCTGGAGCATCTCTGTGCTTCTTGTATTTCTTAGAGATCTGCTAGGGCTGGAAGCAGAGACAGAGTCCGCTGCTTTCCAAGTAATATAAGAACCAGTTGGGGCGACCTTTCCTCCCGTTTTACGGGCATTTTGGACCTGACGAGCAGGAACTGAAGCATCAGCACGGGACACCCATTTTCTCCGTGGACTTGACCGTGAGGATGCCTTTCGTGCGATAGTCGGTTCTTGCTCCCGAACGATCATCTCATCGGAAGCAGATGCACCAACACCTCCGGAGCGAGGTGTTTTCGCCTTATCGACTAATGAACTGGGTAGGGTACGGGACAACTCAGCATCCGCAGGTTCCATCCCTCGTTCGCTATCTCGTGGAACTTTTTCTCTCTGTTCTGCATTGGAACCTCTACGAGTCTGTCGACGAGGTAGGGTTAGGGTGTCTTCCAGCGCTGGGGTGGAGTACGAAGGCTGCACGACTGTTCCAGTGCTCAGATCAAGTTGGCGTCGTCGATCCACAGGTGATGAATACGGCATTCTCGCGGACACTGGAGAAGAAGGCTGTCGAGTATAATACTGCATATTTTGAGTGGACGGCGACGAAAAGCTACCCGGTAGGTTGGGCAGGTATTGACGAGGGCGTAGTGTACTCCGGTTGTCTGCATCGTCAAAGTCATCAGACACAGCGGATGGCTCATAACCAGTAGGATCCTCCGATGATATGCTCTCCTGACGGGATGGTTGCGAGGTCTTTGAGCGAGGGACCAAAGGGGCAAAGACTGATGGTGGAGGTGGAATTGACCTGACTGGGGAAGTAGGCAAGGGAGGTTCGTGAACTCGTGCGTGAGGATGGCATACAAGGAACTTGAGATTGCCTTCGCCATCTCCTTGCTCCCTGATCAACCGCAGCAAACTATCGTTGGTTAGCGCTTCGCCAACCGCTGCGCGGTTGACTTGGGTACGATAAATTGCAAACCCGGGAGATTGATCCTCGTCCGGAATTTTGAGCTGGATATCAAGTTAATTAACTATCACGAACGAAGGAGAGAGAAATAACCTCCGTAAAGATCCGCTCCCAAACAAAAGCTGCGCTGTTCGCGGGTGTGACTTCAACTGCTGTGAAAGCATGGCAGTCGTAAGTAACCATGATAACTCTCTCTGGGGAAGGCAAATGGCAAGAGGGAGTTGGAGACTGTGTGCGACTGTTAGGGGGAGTACAAGACACGAAGAAAAATGTGACACTGACATGGTGTGAACTTTCTGATTCCTTGGGACGATGTGAAGATCCCCTCCGGGGCTTCCACAATTTATCGGCCACCTTCTGGATGCGAGAGGGTTGTGGCAAGTCAGAACGTTCATTCACGGCCGAGCCATCATCGTGGGTAAATAGGGTAGTCGCAATGTCAGGAGGGGCTGCCTGACCTGGTGTGCTTGGGGGAGGGGTCGACTCTACGGCGTTAGAGCTTTGGCTGGAAGGTGAAGAAAGAGTGGGGTTTGAATGGTGGGGAGGAAGATCGGTGGTTACCGGCGGACCAACAGGCTTGCTGATAGGGCGACGTGGAGGTGGTGGAGGCATCGATGAAGGGGGGTGGTGCAAGGGCGAGTGGGAGGACTGAGGGAGGTGATGATTTGGTCTGCGACGGTCATCGTCGCTGCTGCTGGAGTCACCAGGGTCAGGGTTTGCGAGAACAAGGACCCGACGGCCTCTGTGGGTGCTCGACTTCGTGTCCTCAGACATGGTATGAGACGGCATGCACGCGTTGCCAACGTCGTCTGATCGGCTGGAAGGGTACCTGTGGGAGGTGGTTGGTGGCGAGGGAAAAGGAAAGAAGGGAAAAGCAGGAGAGAGAAGAGCGGGAGAGAGGAAGACGGGGAAACGAGGGGGGAGAAATACCTGACGAAACGGTGCTGGATGTATGCTCGACCAGTCGGCCAAGTGATGGGCCCGTTGGAAGGCAGCAGCGGCGTGGCTGACATAATCAACATGGCAATGTGACTTCCACAAACGGTATGTCATCGCTCCCATAGTTGCACGTGATCAAGACAAGCGAGACAAGATACCGTACAGTACAATAATATTATGCCGTGTGCTCTCCATTATTCGTGCATGCCGCTTGCTTCCACTCCACTCTCGCCGGACGATATCCCCTCGTGCACCTCCACCTGTTCAGGAACCTCAGCGTGTCTCTCGTGCCACTGGCAGCCCGCATCGTGTTACCTTCGGAAACTCCGCGCGTTCACTCAACATGCTCTCCCCCCAACAAAGAAGCTTCAAAAGCTGCACGAGCTTCACTTCCTTCCCTTGGCTGAAACTATCCAGAATGGCGGCATTCACTTCTCCTGCCGTCTTCATCCGTTGCGCAGGAGACAACAGGTCCGTAATTGCAGATGGTGCCGATGATGACGAATCAAATGCTAGCAGTGCCATCGTTCGTTCCAGTTCTGCGAGGAATTCCGGATTCTCTTCTCCCCGCGGCGCTAGCTCGTCTTGAGCAAACTGCAACGCCTCCGCAATGCGACCGTGGCGTATGTATTCAATGAGCTTTTGTTGTTGAAGGTGAAAATACAGCGAAGGATTCGTATCCAGTATCTAGAAAAATCACAATTGATTCAGTAAATCCCATTTATCGACCCATTTTCAAAGGAAGTGTAGATCATATTGAAGACTGAAGTTTTTGTGAACAAGTCTCATCACCGACTTTCATCAAGCCTGAGAGTGGTGCATGAAACGTTTTAATCCTTTCCCATCCAGGATAGGCTGAAATGATGGACACGAAACCTACCTCGGGGTTCAAATCATTCACACGGGTAATTGCTTCCTCAACGTCGCCACGTTGTAGTGCCTCACGGATTACCATCCTGCTCTCGATAGACTCAAAGTCCACAGGAGGTGTTATGCCTGCCTCATCACTGAATTCTTGAGCCGCAGACTTGTATCCCTCTACCACGAGATAATCCATTATAAGCCGGTTCAGGTCACTACAGTGAAAGTCGCGTCAGTCTCTAATAAGCGGACTAACAGTACACGGTGAATCAGATAATACATGCAAATTTTTTGAAACTCATCTCGGAATTCAGAGAGATTCCCAATGATGTTCTCATCGTGTTAAAAATCAAACATGGGAAGGCACTCACTGTTTTGTAACCTGGACCTCGTGAAGACGACGTTCCCACTCATCCTTGCGTATTGAAGCCTTCGGAGGCTACGTGGAATGCATGAACTTGTACCCCACTACCGTTGAAAATGATGGAAATACAAACCATAAGTGTGACCAGCGTCAGTGCGCAACGAATTTAAATCCATCCTGAATTTAGGGCAGGTAGTCTGGTGACCTTTTGTCGTAATAGTTACCCATTTTGGGACATTACAAAACTTATTATTAGACTTGACTAGCAAGTACTAGATACTGGCCCAAATAAAGTTGGTCGCAAGACTGACACGCAAGAAATACGATCACAGCCGAGAGTCTCTAGTCTACCAGGTAAGCCTGAGGCCTGAGGACCAGACAAACATTGTTGTTCCTTCTGACAGGTCTTTCGACTTCTAGACCTCAAGATATGTCAAAGAAAGCGTCCTCAGGCGCCGCAGATGTTATACAGTGGAGTTCAATCCAGTATAGAGCATATCTTGCAATCGTATGAGGAGAAGGACTTCAAGGAGGTCGTGTTAATCGGAGTTATGGGAACAGTTACTTCTGCGCACGTTGGCGTTACATCTTCGAAACGACCCCGCCAGAACGAATCATGTCAAAAAAGGTATCCTTGTCCGCCGTACCTAGTGTGAATGTCAATCATCAGGACACAATATTGGTCAGAAATCCTCACGCACTCTGTTTTTCCCATCCAGAAATGCTAGTCTTATAGTTATTCTTCTTTCCTTTATCTTTTCTGCTGAGTGACGGCGTGGGTAGCGAAGGCTTTCCAGCACCACGGGAGGCCTTGGCTTCTCCCTCGGCCGCTGCGGCCGCCAGCTGTGACTGTTGAATTGTATTGAAGAGTTTGACCACTACACGCATGAAAGAAATGGAAGTGAGTTAAAACATAAAAGGCTTTGTGTAAATGGCATCCAGCATACCACCTCTTTGCGCGACTTTTCGCAAAGATCGCTCGCTTTCGCCGCCCCAACCTCCAATCACATCTCTGATTCTACCCCTTTCCTCCTTTTCTTTGCGTTCTATTTGAATCACTCTCCTTGCTTCTACTTCTAGTTTGGCATCGTTCTTTTTGTGCGCCACAGAGGGCTTGAGGGAGAAGGGAAGACCTGAAGGTGCATCCGTGTTGAGGAGGGATTGTAACGTCGCGCCAAAATGTGAAGGCTCCGTAGCTCGCCTCTTGCGTTTTAAAGTTTTCTTTGATTTCATTCGTTGTCCATTAGCAATCTCGTCATCTGTGTGTTGCGAGCTCCCCTGGTCGAAATGGTCGGCGTCCTCCCCCTCGGAAGAACTTGAGAGTTGGGGGTCGTCACTTGAAGTGACGGAATTGTCTTCTCTACCTTCCGTCAGCTTTACGCGTTTGTCCGTAGACATACTGTCCTGAATGAAGCAGAAAGTCTTAGCAGCGTTTGAGAGGGACTAGGTTGCGCGACGCTCTGACGTTCAGTACTGTGAAGTATGTGAAACAACTTCTTATGTATCTCCGCAGAGTACCTTATCCGCCACTGGCAAGCGACAGCAAGCTCAACAATTTGGGTGACCCTAGTTACTTACGGTCTCACAAACTCTTTCAACCCATCGTGTCGTCTGGGTCCCATAACTTAGCCGGTTCTTGGTAAAGTATACATTTCTTACCGCCTGAACCAAAATATTAGAACAGTGGACTTACTAACGAGACTGACCTCAATCCGGACTTAGCCTGGCTGGTTGGCCCATCCTCAAGACCACTACCCCACCCAGAACGGTGCCGGCTATGGACTCTGCCAGTGCAGCGCTGGGCGCCATGGATTTAACACCGGAACCAGACCTGCACCCTTTGTACCCTAGTCCGGGCCAAATCGCACATCTGTTGTCCCCACACTCTGGTCTCGACCCTTCACAGAAGACCATCCTTGTCTGCCATTGCCTATCACGCGCCTGTTTGTTCGGCGATCTCGCCCTCCTGCAGTATATCCTTACCGATCGCCAAGCTCAACCGTATGTGGACCTCAGCGCACGCGACGAGGATGGACTCGGGTTGATCAGCCTAGCCATACAAGGATTTGGATCAGAATCAGATAGGGAGGTCGAACGTGAAGAATGTGTCCGCCTTCTCATCGCACAGGGTGCCGATGTCTCGAATACTGACAACGGTGAGTGGCGTTCGCTCGTGCAATATATAGAATCACTGAAGTCTTTGTTAGCTGGATGGGCCCCTCTCCACCATGCTGCCGTATTAGCACCACCAAGCTTGGTATCGTACTTAATGACCCACGGCTGCTCACCCTTCTCGGTGACGAGAAGACAGCTGACACCACTCGATATCGTCACTGCCCACACTCCCCTTCCTGGTCGCGAGGATGTCGCTTTATTACTCGAAGAGTCCATGAGGGGTGAAGGTTGGACCGGCGGTAGAATGGAGCAGAGACGACGGGCCCTCGATGAACAACTAAAACGCAGGGGTCGTCAGAAGGACCTTTATAATAGTGTTTCAAAGATCTTGGACATACCTACTCAATGGTGGGGAGAACGTGATGTTGAAACCTCATCAACGATTTCTGACTCAGAAGACGACGACTTTGACGAAGACTCTTACGTAGGTAACGTCTTCTACCCAGATGCTTTGTTGATGTATCACGCAGACCCCTCCTTTGGATTTCACCTCCATGCTTGCCTGGTCTCCCCAGGACCTGGACAACATTTTCAATGCTGTGGTCACTAATGCTCAGGTATCTGCCCGGAATGCGCAACCTGCCAATGCTCTCTATCTCATGGCACGCTTTGCATGCTTAACCTGTGATGCGACGTGGTTAGAAGACTTGATACTCGGTGCGACAGACGTCATCGAAGAAAAATTCTTCGTAAGTTACTTTCTTGACTTGTCGTCCCACCTGCTCGATGTATATCCAGAGCCGCTCGGAAGACGTGACCTGTCTGATCTTTTGGCTATATAATGTAACTGTTTGGCTCCATCTAATGCAATGCGACAACTCCATCAATGACGCCTGCGAAATGCTAGGGTCATTCGAGCTCCTAGAGCAAGTTATTAACTCTGTTTTTGGTGAGTGACCACTCGAATGCACCATTCTTCTTTATTGAACCCCCCCAGTCTTTATCATCCGTTTCGCAGAACGCAAAATAGACAAGTTACTAGATGCGGCGTTGTTGGAGAATGCTCCTCTCTCAGCCGAACTTGACAGTGTTCAGTTTGAATCTGAATGGTCATTCTTGAGGCCATTCAGCGCCAAGAAGAAGGCTGGCACTACTCACGCCTCCAGCACTCCCCAGCGCAATGGCACGCCATCTTCACCCCCTTTCTTACCGTCTCGTCCCCCCTCCCCTTCGATTAATTTAAATTCCCCTTCCCCAGCTACTCCGAAGGCTCTCTTGTCTTTACGACAGACGCTGTCTCGCGCTCGACCACCGGCTGGTGCAATTTTCGTTGGTGCCTCCCCGTCGAAGGGGTTACGAGAGCTGATGTCCTTCCTCACCGCTCTCCATACCCTGTTGACCTTGTCGGATATTAACCCTGTGTTGATCATACAGTTTTGGTCTCAGGTCATGTATTGGACTTCCAGTGAGTCCGCTAGTTTCAGCCATGCATTTCGGCTCATATGAGATAGGTGAAATTTTCAACCGTGTGTTGACCAGAAAAAAATATCTATGCCGGTATGAGTTTTGACATGATGCGCCGACACGTTCTGATCGCAGCAGGTCTCGAGCGATTCAAGTTGGCTTGAACTTGTCTGTACTTGAAGAATGGATAGACGATATGGGCCTTCCACGAGGAATAATGTCATATTTATCCCCTGTCAGGGATCTCCTGATGTGGCTTCAGGTAGCATCTAAATTATGTACCGCCCTATTTGCTGACAGTCCCCTCGTATTGCAGCGTTTGTCATCGATCAGCGACTTCTCTGATTTGGTTGCCACTATCCAGGCCATGAAGAGTCTTAACCCACTCCAGGTAGTCCTGGTTTTGTTGTTTGTTAGTCGATGTTAACCAGCAATGAATGGGTCCTAGATGCGACGCGCTGTGCGCGACTACAAATATGAAGTTAATGAGAGCCGTATGACCGAGGAGTGTATGCAATACCTGACACAACTGCAAAAGGACTGGGAGCGCCATAGAGTCAAAATGGGGGTTGAGGCATTACGAAAGGAGGTAAGATAGATGACAGTGTTAGCGTCTGCTGATGATGAACCTGTTGTCAGATCAATGAACGGGAGCGTGAACGGGAGCGAGACGTCGACGAGAACTCCGTTACTGATCAGTCTGCAAGCACGAAAACCCCAAGCATATCTACAACGGATACCTCTGCAGTGCAGCACAATGTCGACCTCCTGTTCGATAGAGCCTTCGATCAGACATCGTGGGAGTCCGCTAAAGCACCGCAGGTGCTTGGAGAGCTGCTGGATTCACGTTATATGCTGCCGTTATTCCTCCCATCTGATCCTCGTGTGTTGTCCGCCGCGCCAGTCAAACGACACATTATAGATTTTACCAGACGTACATCAAATCACCAACCCGAATCACGAGTCCCACGCCGTACCGGTATATTAGGGTCGATGGGGTGGAAGTGTCGGAGTCATCGAGTTCGTGAAGTCAGCGTCGATACTTTGCGGTGGCTCGACAGTTTCAAGCCATCGAGGTGGGCGAGGCCAACATACGTGGAACCCTCGTCTCCAGGATACGGCGGAGATTCTCCCCCCCTTTCGCCCATCAGTGATACCGAGGGCCTACAAATTAATACCAATGTTGTTCAGCCGTCCCCGCATCCGACTCCTCTCACTCGGAAGCCATCCACCAGGAGCAAAAATCGCACAAGTTTACTTGGAGACCAGTTCACACCACTCCCATCACCCCCGTAACCTCTTGCATTGGTTTCAGGTTCTTCCATTTCCCTCTCATACTATATCCTGCTCCCTTCCGAATCAATCATTGGATTTGATGGACATGGACCCATTGATCTATTTCCCTTCCACACTTGGACACGTCTACTACAGTAGATTCAATGTCGAATAGTGCATTTGTTTGTTGGAGTCCATAAGTCGCTGCTACCAATACTGCGACAAGAGCCTTTGAGTTAGTGTCAGATTCATTATGTTTCCCGGTGCTGAGAAAGTCGATACTATAGCTAGTAGCTTATGGGTATAGGCTCCGAGTGCGTCCTTGAAGTTGACCCTATCGTTGCGAACCGGGTCAATCACTGCTCATCAGGATAGCATCATGTTCGTCACTACCTCACCATGGATCCACTTCTACAAGAACGCTGTCGCCTCCGTCCCTAAGCCCCCAACACTCCTGGCGTTACTTCCAGATGATCAAGTTGGGTGGTGTAAACAGGTCTGCCGTCTGTGTCCAATCTCGCAGTCCAGTTTACTGAGGTCGTAACGTGGCACCAGTTCTCTCAAGAAGGCTACAACGTCATTCACTTAACGTACCCTCTCCCGGAAGCCACTTCCTTCGCAGATGTTTTGAACGATGCAGAAAAAACAATGACTGACAAAGGCAGTAAAACACCAGAATGGGGCCTCATAACGTACGGACTCACCACTCAGGATGCTGACGAGATTTTCTCGTGGCTTGCCGTCCGCGTAGCAGATCTTAGGGTTTGTGTGCACTTTTGCCCAAACGCGGAGACCATTTCCCCTGGATTCTTGATCAAAGACTCGGGATCACGCTATTTCCCGTGAGCCTTGTCATGATCAGATCCACAGACAAGTGCTAATAATCTGGAAGAGTTACGTTTCATCTAGCGTCCTCCCAGGAAAAATTCCACGCATCTATCCTACCTTTGGAGGACCCAGCGAATCTGGGTTATGATCTACCGACACATGTTCGCCCCCCGATCAAGGTGTATACGTATCCATTTGTTTCCCATTCCCCCCCTTTTCCTTTCTCTGCAGGGGCTCCGGTCCAGATTACAATTCGTGAGCCACGTATTGTCGACACTTACTCCCGTTCCGCCAATAATCTTTCCTTGACTCGTACTCTGGAGACGCTTAAGCACCACCTGGGTCCTTATTTCAACTTCGAGAAAATATGGGACATGCACACTTATTACGAGTTCGCGGAAAGAGATGCATTGAGTAGGTCGATGTTTCCTGCACATCAACTCTCTAAGCGCTGTTTCAGAGACCATGACCACAATGGTCAGACTTCCTACATTCCTGGAAGTCGTATTCAGGCTTGACGTTCGCCTTCTTACTACACACTAGGTAGAGACACCGTATGTAAACCACGTTCCCACGATGACTGGCGGCGTTGGACATGATGATCTTACAAGGTTCTACAAGGTCAGCACAATTTGGCCAGTGACACGCTACTAAAATATATTCTGTAGTATCACTTCACAACGGTTAGCGTAGAAATTAAGTAATTTGTCACTCCTTGACCAACAGCGTAGGTCACTCCAACTGATTTCGAACTTATCACAGTTTCCAGAACTAGTGAGATTCAGGGTCATCTAAACAGAAACTCTTCCGCTGACCTCTTCAAAAGTCGGGTCTGATCGGATCGTAGATGAAATGATCTTCAAGTGTACGCACACCTCGGTATGCCTTTGAATTTCTTGACCTGTTTCATTCGTTACACTTTAATGTTGTAGGAGATCGATTAGTGCGTCCTCATATGAATTGTGATGATGTAATTCTGACAACCAGACAGCTTTTTACCCGGCATCCAGCCCACAGGCAAGCTGCTAGAGATTGCTATGGTCGGTATTATCGCATTCCGGGGGGACAAGCTATTCTTTGAGTACGCTTTTTTAAATTTGTCATTGTTTGGTAGTAGTCAGTGCTGAATATTGAATTTTGCCTCGCAGGCATTTGTAAGCATTAAACTATACTATGTCACCCGTTGTCGTTGAAATCAAGCCTTATCAAGGTACTGGGATCAAGCAAGCGTGCTTGTGCAGCTTGGAATACTTGACCCCGCCGACCTTCCAATTGCCGGAGTAGAAATTGCAAAAAAAGTTCTGGATCCCTTCGGCCAGCCAAGTAACACCCTCTTGAAACGATGGAGTGGAAGTGAAGGTCTTCCGATCAACTAAACTGGTAAAAAGTCACGGTTCCGTGTCCACTGAGTCAAGTCCGAACATTGTACGATATTCAGTAGAATGCTGGAACGTTATGTACACGAATTCAGTGCTATTCCGCTCTAGTCGAGATGTTAATTGTCTGTACAGAGGGTTTATGTCACGTGACTTTTGTGAACACTGGAGGTTGACAAATTGTTGATCGCACCGAAAAGCCCTCTGTAAAAAATAGTAAAAATATAAGAAATCCAAAAGTAACGATAAATTGGTTGACTCGTGGATCTACAAAGTCGCCTGATCACAGGATGAGATTTGAGTGAGGAATAAATCATTCAGTGGGTTTTTTGGACTTGTGTGCCACCGCCACCGAGGACCCCATGAACTCTTCGCAACCCTGCGCCGCAAAGTTATTACATGTAGGTGCGTGACTAGACTCGAGGCTCAGCGCTGCGCTCATCTCTCATTGTCGCCACCGGGCGCCCGCCACCGAGGACCCCGTGAACTGTTCGTACCTTCTGGTAATGATTGGCATCTAGACGGTGACACTTTGTGATACAACGTCTGTTTCAAGGCGTACTATCCCCGGAGGCGGATTGGCCGTATCAGAGGTATACAGTCACTTCAATCCCATGCATTATATGTCATGTATAGAGACTTTTTTTTGCAGGGCCCACGACGGCCATGCAGTGTTAAGTAATTAGGGTTATGCACTAAGTGACTGGGGTTACCAGGTATAAAATGCCCGCTCGGCGTGCGAAAGCTCCACTGCGATGCGGTGAAGCCAGTAACTGCGGGGGGGTACCCTCTGTTTCCACCTTTCTAATACCATCTTCTGTTCATCTTCGTCCGCCTTGTCCCTGGCAGCAATGGCGTATTCGATACCATATAATCACACCAGACCAACTGGAAGTCATAATGATCCATTTGGTGATGGTGCATATGACGAGCCGTTCAGCACGGGCAACCTCAACCACGACGACAGCAAGACTTTCGCCACGTATACCAGCGGTGTCACAGCAAGAGATCCAACTAGAACAAACCCACTGGCAGGACCAACGGAGGCGGAGTTCTTGGCGGCTGACTATCGTCAACACAATGCTTCGCCCTCCTTGTGGGAAAAACCTGGCCGTCTTCCTACACCTTCCCCGCCTGACAGTACCCTGCCCAATCCCAGCGATACCACGATGAATATCCCGTATCGCGATGGCGACTCGCCTTCATCACTCCGTCCTCCGTCCGCCCTTGGAAAACCAGACGCGCCATTGGTTCATAATGCGGCAGATATGGGTCGGTCGTCAGGTTACCAGGACTTGGGTGTGTGTCGACGCGGTATTGTATACGTTGCTGGACTCATGCGTTGCACAAGAATACGCGGAACCCTCAGGAGATGACCCAAAGTCCGGGTCAGAAAAGGGGGCTCCTTTCAGAGGTTTCCTAGGAACTGGAAAGTATCCTATGGAACAGCGGATCGAGGACAAGAAAAGAGGAATTGGACGGCAGAAGCATCCTTTTGTTGGTGTGTCGATTTCCCGTCCAGAATGTGCCTCTGCTGAAACTCTTCAGTATATGCGCTCACCATCGCCATGGTGGGTATTTTCATTAACGAACTTGTAGTGAACAGTCGGGCACAGGGGACCCCGGTGTCTTTCAAGGCTAGTCACTCTATTTCATTCCACAAACCGTTCTTACCTTTTC